>OZ010580.1:1547133-1694633 GCA_963932145.1 Acanthosepion lycidas
CTTTTGATGTCCTTTACAAATGACAGACCAGTTGGGATGATTTTAAAAATAAATCTTTTCAAGATTCCATTTATATAAATTAATATTAGTACGGTTGGGTGATGAATGTTTGTATCAATGTCTAAGAGGTTGAATTTCAGCCTTGTCGATGTTGATTTCTCTTAGGCTCATTCCATGTTTCAGTTTAAACGTAAATGAGCGTAAATAAAGGGCGAAATATTCTTAGCTAACTGCGTGGTTAAGGCGAGCCCAGGTTAATCTACAGGCATCATCTAGATTGATTATGACTGTGTTTTTGTTTCCCGCTTTCTTTACCAATGCACTTGTCAAAAAGCGTTTCGTTTTGACTTGTATGACGTTGTGGTGGCTCATTTAAGATTATGACTTGCCAATCTGTGAGTGACTATCAGTGTTGTAACGAATCCCATTGTTGGCACTTTCATTTTTTTTCATAAATGGATAAGAATGAAAGGTGGTAGGATGTTGTGGACGAGTGAGTGAGGAAAAGATAATTAATTATCATTTCCCGGCGTGAGTTCTTGTCAATCTCTTATTGATTTTTATCGTTCCTTTTCAATGCATTCATATATGGGCTCCATTAGACAAGGGCGTGAAGAGATGGCCGAGTGGTTAAGCTAACGGGCGGCTAAAACATCGAGGATTTCATTTAAGTACTATACTCTTAATTTCCATGTACTATTTATTTTTACACATGTCCTTTTCTAAATTCATTCATAGACTCACTCGGCAGAACACTCAGGAGAGTGACTCATTGGACCTTCTTGGATTAACATTTTTCACTTATATGAACAATTATATTAAATCAATTTTGCTAGGTTACTTCTAATAAGTTTGTGTCGTGCTAGACATTTACACCCTTATGAGTCTACCATTCATTCTCGCATTGAATATTGCTGTCTTATCTGGTCTGGTGCTTCTACCATATATTTAGAGATACGTGATTACATTAAAAAGGAGTTCTGATGTGGCATCTCGGCTTCAGTAACTTTCCCACCGACTTAACGTAGCTTCTTTGTGCCTTTTATATAAATATTATCATGGTAATTATTCTGATGTACTTAACGTTTTGTTTTTCACATTGTTTAACACTCAGTAATCCTTTGCGTTTTAGTGGTTTTATCGCCTTGCTTGGGCTGAAATGATAATGAAATAGGATTTGTCTGCCATTGTCTTTTTTCATGACCTACCACACACGTATGTATGTATGTAGTCACGGAACAAAGAACTCAAGGGAAGATTAAATGTTTTCTTGGCCTAAAGCCATAGCGATGTTATTGAAAAAAGCTGGATCATTTCTCTATGGTCATTATTGCTATTAATTTGCTAATTATATCATAACGCCTCATATTGCCTTGTTAGCTTCTAAAACTTTTATATAAAATCTAATATCAGAAAAAAAAAAATTTTTATGTATAAATCTCATTGGAGAAACTAAGTACAAGTAAAAAGAAGAAATATGTGTTAAAAATCAAACAATTATATATTATTTTGATATTAGGATAACATGTATTTTTGATATTAGGAAAATAGATGTATTTTTGATTCTATAATAATAGATGTATAATTTGATATTAGAATAATAGATGTATTTTTGATAGGATAACAGGTGTATTTTTTGATTCTAGGAAATAGGTGTATTTTAGATATTAGGATAATAAATTTATTTTTTGATATTAAGATAACAAATGTAAAAATATGAAAGGAAAAACACATAAATATGAATGTTTAAATTTAAACATTTGATTCGGTAATTACCAAAAATAGTTCTTTCGGACAAAAGATACAGAAAATCATTGAATTTGTAATCGGCTTTGGCGCACGTCTTTTTTTCACCTGACAATGAATAAAAAACAAACGCACAAATAAAAAAAACAAAAAAACACACGTTAACCAAAAGATTTATGTGGATGAAGAGTTGTGGAGTTTTTCACTGCTGAAAACTTTTAGCAAAATCATAATTTTTTGATGATGGTTTAAATGCTAAAAAAGCCCGTACTCTCTTCCTCTTGTTAGCCAGTCTCCTAATACTTGAATTATATACAAATTGTTCCTGGTGAATCCAACTGTAACAGCAATTTTTCTCTACAGCGAGAAAAGCCAAAATATGTTACCAAATATGATTTTGGAACGTTCTTAACGCACTTACCATTCTTCAAAGTTTCGAAGAGTTTTACAGATGAATTGAAATTGGCAAGTAAAGCAATGTTGAGCTTAAAGCAATAGAAGCCTTTTAAGTTTTGGACGTTCATGTAACATGTAGAAGTAAATGTTAGAAACATTATGTACTTATTTCCCGTTCTAGGTTCCGCAATTTTTCGTATTTTTCTGCACATGGATTGACAAACAGAAAATTCCAAGATATTAAACGTGATTAATAATCAACTACTTATCAAATGATATTGATGTTTGGAATAACTTATGGTAAAATTAATAAGTAATGAGAATCTATGGAAACATAATTAATTTTATTTAACTTTATACAAATATCAGTTGGAACTGAAGTCGACATATATTCTTTTATTTCGATTTTTCTTACTTCTATAAATACTTATATATATATATATATATATATATATATATATATATATATATATATATATATATATATATATTCTATCTGTCTTTTTTATTTTTTATTATATATATATATATATATTCTATTTGTCTTTTTTATTTTATATATATATATATATATATATATATATATATATATATATATATATATATATATATATATATATATATATATATGTGTGTGTGTGTGTGTGTGTGTGTGTGTGTGTGTGTATATATATAAAACTTATTTTTTATACCCGGAGTTATATTTTCCGATTTCTTTTTGAATTTGTAGGTCTTATGAATTGGATCTTGATTACAATTCCACAGTAAAAAATTATAACCAGGAATAGTTTGAGCCTTTTAATTATATTCTTACTCTGTCCTGGACATTGGTTTCTACCTGGATTCTATCCTCTTGGAAATTTATATATATATATATATATATATATATATATATATATATATATATATATATATTGACCACTAATATTATATATATATATATATATATATATATATATATATATATATATATATGATAGGCAATGCACAAAAAGTGTTATCGGCTCAGAAAGGCATGAGCTATTTTTGTAACCATTCTGACGAAAGAATTGCTTCCTTTGGTGAATCCTTACATTAAACCGACCTCAGGTTGAACCTTTATCTGCGACATTTTTTGTGAAAACTAGTTTTGCCAAAAATAAAGACTTTTTGTATTCTTTTACCAAAAATAATATACCTACCGCCAACCAAGCAATATTTTCTTGCTGGTCAGATGCATTTTTCCAGCTATTCCCCTTTTTTTCTATTTGTCGGCTTTGTAGAATCAAATTTCTGTAGACTCAAATCTTCCCTTCATCGGTAAGGGAAATTGTCCAGCATTCACTGCCATTGATATTCCATAGCTCGGAACTCTTTTCCGCGTTTCTAACGATTTTTCCTGTTTCTCAATACTTTGTTCAGCATCTTGGAATGTATCTTTCGCTTTACAAGTACAACTTCGGATTTCTGTGTCACATTTTCCGTCTCCTGTTATAAAACTTACCAGATAGTTACATTTCTGTACTTGATTTTGACACCTCTAATTCGTAGCTCGCCTATAGTCAGTATCTTTTGCTAACGGCAATACGTTCTAACGGTTAGTCCTTTCTTGTCGCTTTCCTTTACTGATTCATTGTTTCGTTTTTTTACAGATTATCAACGTTTGCATGAAATATATTTAGATTATTTTGGAGATGATTTACTGATATAATTTCTACTAATTCATCCATAGCTGGGGAAGAAAATCTTGATTCATAGCTTTCCCAAGGATATTTGCGCGTAAGTGAATATGACAAACCCGCCTGGAGTCGGATCTCATCTCTCTGATTTCCGATTTCGAGCCTTTATTCATTGCACCACCCACACATTGAAGCGTACATTACTTAGTATTCTCAAGCGGTCACCCATCTAGGTATTGACCAAGTTTGCTTAACTTCGGTGATATTACGAGAATCGTTGTTTCAACGTGATATGTCAGTAAGCCGCTGCCTTTTACAAAATGTGTAAGAGTTCAAGCAGTATTTTATATTCCTAAGTATTTTATATTTGTAAGATTGTATCCATTAGTAATAAATCCTAGTTATTTTAGCCTTGTCTCGCTTTATAGGTTTAATCAATCCGGTGAGAAAACACATCCCTTTCTAGTTTTGTGTCCTTGCTCAATTCATTTTCTAACCGTCTGCTGACTGTTTCTTCCCCCAAAATAATCCAGATAATCCTGATACCTTTCATAAATGAATCAAGTTCGTTTGGCGGTTCAAGTATGACTTTGTCTTGTACTTTACCAAATACTTTTACCTAGTCTATGAAACATAGATATACCTTCTTTTGCATCTGAATAGGTCGCTCTGATAGAATTATGATCATAACTAACACATTTCTTTTTCTGATATTTTTAACGAAGTTAGGTCGTTCTTGCCCTATTTCTAATCGAATTCTGCTACGCACCCTATTCATCAGAATTTGAATGATAATCTTATCTATAGAAATCTATAACTTGATTGTCTAATGCTTGCATTCATTTGCAATTTGGTTCCTCAGGCAGTGCCATGAAGCTAAATATACTTAGGCCTTCCGGGATCTCACCTCTGTCGTATATTTAATTTATTTATGTATAAATTTCTGGGATGAGGAGTTATCATTATTTACACTATTCGGACTATAGTCTTTATCTTTGCTGCTGTTATCACAATGTTTCGCCCGGAAGAACACTGGAGAGATAGACATCTGAAAGAATCAGCACACATGTTAGGCTATGATGACCTCCTTAGTCGGCCTAGCATAGAAATAAACACAATATAGGAGCCGCTTAAATATTTATTTTTATGCAAGTCTAGAAAGAAAGACAAATGACAGCTCGTCTTCAAACGCAGTAGCAGCAACAGCAGCAGCAATCAAAATATGATTAAGTTCCCTACAGCAATGTGTTTGTTGGTGGATTTGGTGACATAGTGATTGAAAGTTCAATCCCTGGGTCGGGCGGTGTGTACTTGCGCTCAGTGGAAACGGGCAAGTAATCACTGAACTGTTCCAAATAAAATAACAACTAGGCGATATCCCTAGAAATGGGCAGTGCAATAAAGACTACCCGCGTAGATGAAATAAAGGGTCTCAGTTCAGAATTCCCTGTAGGTTACACAGATCGATATACACAAGTTGAAGGCCGGAGGGAACAAAGATGAGCAACAATGGTCGCAATATAAATAGTAAATATAATTTATTATTAGGATGGTGCAAAAATAATGTCGTTTTCTCACATAGTAACATATGTGAGAAAACGATATTATTTTTGCACCAACCTAATATTACTTTAATCTTGTTGATCTCAAAATCATCTAATGTTTCTCGATATTATTATTCTTTTATGTATCGTGTCCTTTCAAGACATAGGCAATCATGGCCCTCCACATCTTCTTGTCCCTTGTAGCTCTTAATAAGTTTTGTCTTTTTGCTATTTCTCCGAAACCCTGTTCTATCACACATTTACTATTTAGTTCATTAAGAACTCGGTCGTTTCCCTTATCCTTATTTCCCTCAATCTGCCCAGTGAGTATAAAACTTTCCAAGCCCTCCTTCCTCATTACGTGCCTCTTTCTGTATAAGTTTCCTTTTTGTTTCCATTTTTTTCAAAACCTCACCGTGGGACCACATTTCTGTTGCTTCAAGTCTCTTCTTCATCTTTGAGGAGATTGTCCAGCATTCTCTGCCATACAAGAGGACAAATATATCGTAACAGAGTTCAGTACTCTTTTCTTTGTTTCTAATGAATCAATTTTTGTGAACTGAAGTTTTTCTTGTTCTTGTCAGTTTTTTCAATTTATTTTTGATTAATATTTAATTTGTGTTCAACGTTGTGCTGCAATTATTGAATAACTACACACCTTGTTTTCTTTTTCAGATTTCTTTTTTACGACCCATAGCAAACTTTATACTTATTTTGAAATTAAAATATATCAATAATTCTATTATTATATATATTTATTTCCAATATGCTGACCAATGTAACTTTATAATTAACGTTTCACGAAATAAAATAATGAAATTATTTCTCATAAAAATAAAGCCATGAACACAAATTCCTATGTTATATTGCTTATAGCAGTATAAATATGTAGTATATTCGCCGAAAATTTGTCCGACTAAATTTTCATGTTAGCTTTGACATTTCAGGCCGACATTTCATGCGCGTCAGATGACCTGTTTTTATTAATAGATAGGATATTCGAATAAGTCAAGCGGAGATTTGGATTATATGATGATAGCCATCGTAAGGAGTTAGACCTTCTAACAAGGTAAGTGTCGAAAATTTTACCAATATTTGTTTATTAATGTCACATTTTAGAAAAAAATTGAAACAATATAAGTTATCAGTGGATAATTACTCAAAACGGTTGAAATTAATCAAATTTGTCTAAATAAGTCAGGCTAACAAAGTTCAAATGTCCAGGGAAAAATCTGTTTATTGTATAACATGAACTATATATACTCTAAATGAACCTATTCTCATTATCAAGAAATTTATTAAAATTAGAGCAAATAATGAGTTCGTTTTGTTTTGATTATTAAATCATCATTATGTTTAATAAGAACATTTAACGCGAGATTAAAAGTAAAATGAATAAAAAATAAATTTTAAAGTTTCTTCATTTTTTAAAATTTAGATTACAATTTTGAATGTGTATTACATTAATATTCATTAAATCTGATACAGCATAAGAAACAGAAAGTGATCAACATGTGTCAGAGAGGGAACTGGCAGAAGATATTAAGCGGTGAAAGAAGGATAACAGATGGAGCAAAAGGCTGTTTGGTTTCCCAATAGATAGTAAAGGCGGAAAAATACCAGCTATAAGGTGAAAAGAAGAGATAGAAATGTTTTGGTAAATGTAACTGACTTATGTTGACTTATTTACATTATTCGGACTGTTATCCTCATCTACATTGCCATATTCACAAGGACACGTGGCTCATTGGATAAAGACGTTGGTTAGATCCAATGACTAGCTTCTAGTGATATAATAGCTGTCTATATCTCTGATATGAGGTATTATGATTACTTGCATTATTTACATTATTCGGACTGTTATCCTCATCTTCATTGCCATATTTATAACGTTTCGGCGTTTGTACCCCGGTGAACAAAATAAAGGCTTCGGTTCGAAATTCCAGTCACCTGAAGGACGGAACGTACAACGGCCGAAACGTAGTGAATATGGCAATGACGATGAGGATAACAGTTCGAATAATCTAAATAATGAGAGTGCTATATAAATGTTATATAATTGTTATATAAGTGTAATAGGACTTTTCTTAATTTGGCTGTGGTCTTTATTGATTTTACTTCACAGACACTTTTATTTATTCAACCTGAATAAAATATGTGTGAATGTCATTGCCTAACACTTTTGCTGAGGCTCAGGCAAGAAAATGATTTCTGACCAGGACTATATTAGATTATGTTCTCATTGATACTCCTGAGAAATTAGAGAATTGGCTTCTGTTCCATTATGAAAAGTCTTAAGAGAAGAGCTTGTCACAGACATGACATTATACTTGAGGTAAAAAGAGTTTAACATTTTAAATATTAGAATTTACATAATACAAAATTCGAGATAGAGGCTACTGTTAAAATAGTAATGAAGAATGGGTTGTGAGATATGAACTAAAGAAATATATAATGTTCAAAAAAATAGATGAAGATAAAAATCCAGGACAAACTAGCAAATAGCGATAGAGTAGTAAGAGGATTGAAACTTTGTGTCAGTGAGAAAAAAGAGGGTTTAGAGTGTAAAATGCGTTATGTTCCGCGTAAACAATTTTGAATTCTATCCAAGCTGGAAAAGGAGGACACGGCAGCAATATTTCATTTTTTGTCTAACGTACTTATTGTAAAGATAAAGCGTTTCAAAAGGAGTCACTTCTCGGAACGATAGAATATGAGCTGCGATCATTTTTCGAGCATTTTTAGTAATAGATTGGAGATTTTAGTAATAAAAGTAGAGAATGAATTGAGACCCTTAGCCGTTGAAAGGATAGATGTTTATTTACTGTGGGACCGTTCATCTTGATTGGAGAAAATTCAGGATCTGATGGTTGATGATGAAACGATACTAGCTTGCTTTCTGAAGTATTGAAAATTACAAGTTATTTCCCTATTGATCTATTTGAGCGAAATTAGAAGAGAGATTAGTTGTAATGGTCCGCCATCTTGACTCTTGGAACAGCGTTCATAAATGTTGGCATCATCTACGTAGATGTTTACTCATTAACTAATCTCTAACCTAATTCTAGGATCACAGTCTGATAATGTCATTTAATGCTGCCTGTTTTGTGTGAATTGGTCGGGTAGATAGCCATCGCTAAATAATTTCTGTTGCTCTAGTGATATCATAAAAGACTCCGAATGATACCCTGACCATATTCTAGATCGGGGACAGAAGTTTAAAAAGACGTATTTAATGTATACTTAAGTAATGATGAATAATGTCAATGGTTTGATTTATCTACTCAGAATGGCATCCCATGCATATTTATACCTGACAACTTCTATCATTTCTCAAGTATTTTGTCTAAAGGTATTTTATCTTGTTTTCTGAGTCGCCTTCCTATTTGCCGCCAACTTTTCATTTTAAAGAATCAAGTTTCAAAATAATCATGCATATGCATCAGTCCAATGGAATTATATTCCACATCATTTAGATATAGACAACTGCAGATAGTCATCTATATGCAAAAATAGAATTATATATGTGTATACATATATGTGCGTGAGTGTGGATAAAGAAAGAGTCACACACAAATGCCTCCGTGTTTGTGCGTGTGTTTGTGTGTGTGTGCATGCATTTATTCGATCAGTGGGATTTTGATTGTTGTAAACACGGCAAATCTTTGAAGATATTAGTTGACTAATCAAATGAAACATGCAGAATAAATTTATCGAAATAAAATAACAAAGCGAAAATTATGAAAGAAAAAATGAATAAATAAATAATAATAATTATAATAAAACCTTATTATTATTATTATTATTATTATTATTATTATTATTATTATTATTATTATTATTATTATTATTATTATTATATCTTTTATTCTTGTTGCACGGTACTAATGCTTGCTAACTAGAAATTACAAAGCACGCATACTGAATAACTTTCGAACCCGAAATAACCCGAAATGCAGATTCTGTGATAAATATCCAGAAACAATTGATCATCTTGTATCAGGTTGCACGATATTGGCACCCACTGAATATAAAACACGGCATGACAGAGTGGGTCAATATCTGCACTGGAAAACCTGCTGCACTTATGGGAAGGAAACTGCAAGAAATTCGTATGAATACCATCCAGACCCGGTTACAGTTACCTGTAATAATTTTATCGGTCTTTACAATACACACAGACAGAACAATTAAAACTAATCGCCCTGTCATTGTGATTAGAGACAACAAAGTTCAAATGTGCCTCCTTATTGACATGGTAATCTCTGCAGACTGCAATTTATCTTTGAAGGTCTTCAAAAAACTATCAAGATACAAGGAAAGTGAAATCAAAATCTCAAAAATATGGCGCATGAGGACAATAACAACTCCAGCTGTGGTTGGCACCCTCGGATTGATTGGAAAAGATTCCAGTAGACTCATTGAAGGAATCTTTGGTAGCCCATGTCTTAAAGAAATACAGAAGATTGTACTCAGAAGTACAGCCCACATCTTACGATGGGTTTTATCTATGTAAAATATGTGCGATTTGTTTCAAAACTGCTCAGTGGAAAATATTATGATGCCATTTCTGAACTTAATTTTCAGGTCGGGACCCAGAAAGAAAGGAGTAGACAGCAGAAATTAAATGAAGTAAAACAATGATAATAATAATAAAGTGTTTCACACTCATGCATAAAGAAGAGCCTAAAAATATACAGAGTATGCCCCATAACGGTCAAATTCATAACGGAGAGCATGCAAAACTGGAAGATTACACTAAATCTGAACCATACAAACGGATCATTAGCATTGAGACCAATCAACATCAAAAGCAGGATATCTTTCAAGGAGATTCATTGTCACCTCTACTCTTTTGCCTTGCATTAGCACCACTCAACTTCCTACTGAACAACAGTAGCTACGGATACAAGTCATATAATGGCAAACTGAATCACCTATTATATATTGATGATCTTAAAATGTTTGCCAAGGATGACAACCAGCAGAAAAACCTACTGACCTTTGTTAAAACATTCAGCGAAGACATTAGGATGGAGTTCGGGATCAACAAATGTGCCAAAGCCACCTTCAAAGGTGATAAACTAACGAAGACTACGGATTTAGACCTTTATATCAACAACAAGATTAAGGAACGAGACCGAGATAGTACTAACAAATACTTAGGAATTAATGAAGGAGACGGAATAGAGCATTCAATTATGAAGAAAAAGATCCGAAAAGAATATTATAGGTGAGTGCGTTTGATACTAGAAACCAAACTTAATGGGGCCAATAAAATGAAGGCTATCAACACCTTAGCTATACCCGTAGTAACAAATAGCTTTAATTTTATTAAATGAAAGTTGAAGGACGTTAAAAGTTTGGATGCCTAAACCAGAAAGAAATGCTTACCCAAATGCGGATGCACCACCCGAAATCAGATGTTGATAGGCTCTACGTACCAAGAACTTTAGGAGGCCGAGGTCTAATTCAACTTGGACTAACTCTAAAAACTACAACAATCAGATTGGTAGCTTATCTTACAAAAATCAATGAACCTTTCCTACAAATAGTAAAACATCAAATCCGATCCAACAACAAAGAATCTACACACTTCAAGAAACAGCTTAATATTCCTGAAATCCTACCCAAAAAAAAGAAGCGAATACCATCGACGCTAAACGAGTAAAACAGAAAGCAAAACAACTTGGCCAAATAAGGTTAAAAAAACTGGGAGGACAAGGCGATGCTTGGCAATTACATAAAAAGAACGAAAAAAAAGCAGATGTGGACCAAGAGAAAACCAGATCCTATCACGGTAACATAATTAAGGATGGAACTAACCCAAAATTCAAGATATGCAGAAAATATAATGAAACTATGGACCAGATTATCTCAGGATGTCTGGAACTGGCAACAAATGAATATACCCACTTAGATAACAAGGTAGTGTGCTCTGGAAGATATTCAAGAAGCACAAAATCGAAACCACTAGAGATAGCATGGCCACCAAATCGATTCAGCTAACCAAAATAACGATTTAACTATCCTCTGGGAGATTCCAATTCAAACTGACAGGGAAATAAAAACCAACAGATCTGATATTATCATAAAAGATATGACATTCAAGAAGTGTATACTTATTGACATAGCAGTACCAGCTGAAAGAAACACTTCCATAAAAATTATCGAGAAATTATCCAAATACAAAGACCTACACATTAAACGGATATGAAGACTTAGATTGTATCAATAGTAATCCGATCTCTGGATCTCGTAAGAAATGGAATGGAAAATTTTATTAACAGTGTCGTAGGAAGCATCAACAATGAAGTTGCTCAGAAGATCGCCTTATTAGGAACATCCCGTTTACTAAGAAAAGTGCTATCAGTTAAATGACAATTCTCCTATAGGGCCTAAGGACCTTTGTTTGAATCCGGCTCTGCGGGATACAAATCAGGAAACATAGCAATTAATAATAATAATAAATTGAAAAGAAAAGAAAATCACGAAATAAATAGAAAAATACCAAATGAAGCAGAATAAAAAAATGAAAGACTTAGATTTTATAAAAAGATCATTTTTTAAAGCGAGGAGCAAAACCTAGAAAAAGACAAAACATTAAACCCTACACGAAAAGCAAAAAGAACACTGACAAATGATAAGATATGAAAGGAAAAACAATACCTAGAAAAACAAATCTGGAATAAATTGCTCTGGCGAGGAATACATTCAGTGGATATTTGCCAACGGTGTTATTTTATCTACAAGGATCATTGCTGGAAATGTCAATCGATGGTTACAAGACGCCCGGTATCTCATTCTCTCTCGCTAACCAAAACGAAGATCTTTTGACCTAATCGGACTTCGCACCTTTTCTCCCTACCACGACGCACAATAAGTCATTTCGTCGGTCTCATTCGCGTTCACTATCATTTTATTGAACTTCGACTTTATATCGCGCCAATCAAAGGATGCAATATGGCAAGAAGGCCGTTCAATTGACATTTTTATTAATAAATTATATGAAACAAGTTTCACTTATTTTAACCGAATAATTGGAACTAGACTTCTGATTTTGTTTTATTGACTAAGACACGCGCAAATAAAAATTGAGATTTTGATAATCCTTTCCAAATGCCAAATTTCTTTCTCCTTACTTCTTCCTCTGCACAACGCTTGCTTTAAATAAATTTCAAAATAAGGTTTACTGACTCAATAAGACAACTCAAGGTTTTCTGTCAAATTTTGCAATTTCGGTTAGATACTTGTTCTACTACCATTGGAAAAGGAAAATTTTGACTTTGATTTCGCAGCAATAAGTCGTCCTTGGTAAGACGCTAAACTATATCCAACAGCAAGGTCTCTGATCAAGAGGTTCTGAGGAGCGTGGAAATACTTCTTAATATCTGGCGTTCCTAGGTCCTACATGACCCAGGGTGGTAGCACCTGTCAGGGTCCCAGCTATGGGTAAAAAGTTACCATCCCAAAAGGGTCAAAACACTATGAAAGTATAAAAACACATTTTAATACCAGTAATACATTTTTGAGAAAAAAACTTTATTACAAATTATTAACAGAGATACAATATCTTATCGGCATTAAATAACCCATTGAGGTTGATATGCCGTAAAACAAACCAAGCCAAACCAATATATACTGAGATAGATAGATTAACAATATTACTAGCAATAAGAATCTTGATGGCATTAAATGACCCATTGATGTTGATATGCCGTAAAACAAAGCAAACCAAACTATTATAGAGCTAACATCGTCGCCATATAAAATTACGGTATTATTTTATATGGATCGGCGTTCTACTTTTGCTTTAGATCAGAGTGTCTATAATCAATGCGCCACACAATCTATATTAATATACACAATATTTACAAATTACCGCGTATTCGGATTCTTGATTATTCCTACTCATTAGTCTCTTTGAAACATAAACGTTACTGCTTAACCCAATAACCGTATTGACAATAAAATAGTCCCCTCCTACACATAATGAACCACTGACCAGCATATATAAATAGCCGAGCCAAACACAAAGCATTCAACAGACTGTCGTCTCCGGGTGTTGATATCAATGTCCACATCTATATTTACATACATTCTATTCCTGATATGGAGCACCTGAACATTGCGTTCAAGTATAAAACAATGCTTGATTTAAGTAAAATACAAAATAAAGTTTACTGAGTTAATAATACGGCTTCACCTATTTTACTGTTTCAGGGTTTTCCGTCAAATTTTGCAGTTTCTGATAGAGCCTTGTAACAGTTCAATAAATAACATTGGAAAAGGAAATCTTTGACTGATTTCGTAGCAATAAGGCGAAAACGAATCCATTTTGATAAACATTTTGAAATGTTTCATATAAAATGTTTTTATGAAAAAATTGAAAAAAAACAAAACAAAAACGGCTGAGTACGTAACAGAACCGAAAATAGAATAACATTTCCCTGGGGAAATTGTGTTTTTAATTCTGAAATATGTATTGCCTTTCTTACACTAATTGTCCGCCATTATATTCTAATCTCTACTTTTTTTTTTATTACAGAGTTTACCCAGTTTTCCTCGTATTATCTTACCGTTGGAAAGCGCTATTTACCTTCAGGACATTGTTAGATACCTTTTGCTACTATTGATTAATGATAATCAATCCATCAAGTTCAATAAAAGGTATTAGCAAAGAGGGAGCCGCCAACTAGCCAGCATCTTAAAACACACAATTTAGCTAAGACTAAATATATACCAAGACATTTATTTTGGACAATCTACTAACCCTAGACCCAACGACGCTGCTTCATGTTACACTGGTAGCAAGGAGACGCTATCTATGGATGACAACGACATGGATATTAAACAAAATGAATATTTATAAATATAATGTTCAAAACATAGCTGAAGATAAAAAAACAGGAGCAACTAGTGGTGAAATTGAATACCATCACCTGGCAGGTATTAATGATATTTATAAGAAAGGAGAAATATTTTTAAGCCTGGAACTGAATAATATTCTTTTTTATTATAATGAAAAGGAGACTCGCAAGTTTAGTGGAGTGAGGATATTTTTTTCACCGAATTTCAAGAAGAAACCAAGACGACATTTTGTGGTATAAACGAAAATAACACAGAAAACATAAATAGAAAATTGGCAAAGTATAAATTATAGAAGCAACAGAGAAGGCCAAGGGAACTGGCAAGAACAAAGGGAGATAACTTAATATCAAGACAAGAAAATATGCTTGGGGACATCAGTGAATTTTTGGGACTTATATGCCTAATGTCTCAGTAACCGTTTTTTTTTTACCAGAGCTCATATTGCAATTTTGTGGTTATTACTTTTCTCTCGTTCTCTGTATTACTGGTTGCCCTATTGTATTCACGTTTATGATTGGTCGGCTTAGGAGATATTTTGGAGCCTAGCATATATGCTGATTCCTTAAGTTTTCATATTTTCCAGTAATATTCCCTATCTAATATTTCAATTTCACCTCTCTTTTCTTTCCAAATATAATCAGCCATAGCTGGTTTTTCTATTTCCCCATACGATGGTTCTGTAGTCTTAAAGGGGCAGCCTGTTTCTTGCCACAGGTGCACAGAATGGCCTACACACAATGGGTGGTCTTAGTCGGAAGAGATATCTGAGTGGTGTTGAAACACCCCTGAAGGTTGTCCTGATGTTATATGGACAACAGATCTCCCTTTCTTACCATGGATAAAGGCGTTGGTTAAGTAATCTAAAATGTGAGTTCAATACCTGGCCACAGCAGGGAGAACAAAAACACGGATAATTGAGACACTAAAGGGAATTAATTGAAATTGAGAAAAAGGCACGGCATAAATAAAGGGTTTGGTTCGAATTTCCACGTATATCACGGTCGGAGCGCAGAATCGCAGAATCGCAGTGAATATGGCTATAATATGAGGACGACAGTCGGAACGGTGTATAAATAGTGTAAATAGTTACAATAGCTCAGAAATATAGAAGTTGAAGGAACTATTAGAATATAACTTATGGTAACATTTCACTATCCCAAAAGTAATGACGAGAAATACTTACCGATCTTTCTTCATTGAAAATAAGAGTTTGTACACTTGATGTTTAACTGAAGGTTAAATGCCGAAAACAGCCATCACAGCTGGTTATATACCTCAGTGCTTGACTTCTAGGAAATAATAGTTATTCCGATAAAACGTTCAGTTTTCAGCCATCTTGTGACGTAGTAACATCTACACATCTTTGTCTGCATTTGACTGTGGGCCATCGAGAAGATCGATGGTCATTTCAGTAAACTACTGTCCATATGGTCAAATATGGAATATTTCGACACCTGTAGACGGCCATACAGACACTCGCCAAGTTCCGCGTGCTTAATAATGGCAGTTTTTGCAGAGCACGTGGCGTCTATAGCGCAGATCATAGCAAATGTGGCTTATGCTGAATGTTCATTGATTAGAATGTTTTGCCTTGCGAGTGATAGTTGTTTGGACGTACACAGAAAGGTTTGCACCAACAATACGATTTTATAGACACGCAAGAGTAAATAGTTACATTAGCTCAGAAATATAGAAGTTAAAGGAACTATTAGAATATAACTTATGGTAAGACAGTTTTTATATCTAAAGCGGTAATCATTGTTCCAATGTAGTCCTCCACATCGATAACATGTTGATGAGGGGAACTTATATTTGTTCCGATATTCGTCATAATTTGTCCTGTATGTTGTACTTTTCCTCTTATTATAAAATGTTCTTTTTTTTTTCCGGGGAGGGTGAGACTCTTTTTTCATTGTCGTAAAATTATAGTTTTCTTTCCGGGGATGGTGAAGAACGTAGACTTTTGTTTAACTTACATATATGAGAAACAGCTGATTCCTCAATGTCCCTTGCGTCTTTCTTTATACTTAAACATCTCTGGCAATCTTCCGATAATTGTTGTAATGTTAGACCCGGTTCATTTTGTAATTTTGCAAGCATTCTTTTGCGCATTTCGCTATCTTTTGTAGAAACTAACCCTTGAACGAAGATGAGACATTTGAAATTGTCCGGGGTTAATTCTGGTAGTTTAAAGTCGTCACAATGTTTATTTACGATTGCGGCAAACGTGGAATAATCCTCATTATCGCCCTTTACCAGGTTAAGGAATTTCCACCTCCTGTGGAAGAGTGATGTTTTCGGGCTGAAGAGTTCTTTAAGACATGTCACTGCTTCGTCTTTATTGGCAAGATATAATCCACGAACTTTGTATATTCTTCAGTTCCTAATTTTATAAGCTTTTTTGCTTCTGTCCAATTTTGACAGTCTATGTTAAAGATGTCTTCATGTCTTCTGAAGTAATCTGCAAAATTTTTGTCCTCATCTAGAGAATATTTGAAAATCTCTATGGCATTCCACACTCCATCTTGTGAAAATGTTGCTTCTTTTTCAATATCTAATTACTTGTTACCCGTTACTTTCAATTTTAGTTCCTGGAGCTCTATTTGTCTTTCTTGATTTTTCTTTTGCGTTTGTAATAATTGCTTTTGCCATTTTTCTTCCATTCGTTCTTGTAGTTGCAATTGTTGATCATTTTGGTATTTTATCAGTTCTACCAAAATATTTTTAAAATCTTCCATGATAACTCAATTTTACGTATTTTTTTATTCCTCGTAACTCTTTGTCGCTAATTTGTTGTGGACGAAGGACGTATTTGTCTATTTCTTGTGTGAGTTCGAAACGCTGGAGGCGAATTTGTTTTGTTTTTTTCTAGTGTGTGCCAATTTGCTTGTTGGATGACGAGGGAAGATTTTTCTTTTCTTGATTTTTTTTTCCGCGTGAGTTCGAATCTTCGTCGCCAATTTGTGGTTGGACGACGAGCGAAGATTTTTCTTTTGTTGATCTTTTCTTTTCCGCGTGGGTTCGAATCTTCGTCGCTAATTTGTTGTGGATTCGGAGATGAAATTCGCTCTCCGATGAATGACAAACGCAAGAATTAAAGATAGAAAATTAAATGTATTTACACAATAATACAATGGGTAATACTGTTAGTAAATCCAGGAACGCGGTTAGTAGAAATAATAATATATATATATACAGTCTCGAAGTAGGACCAGCACGTAGTAGAGTCTACGTGCTTGTAACTGACTTCTACAAGCGGTTACCTCACACTATTACTCTACCTCCAACTCAATCACAATCTCTGCTCAGTCTCACACTGTCCATATTCTGACTGACTCTGGGTATTTAACGGCAGCAGGCCAAGTAACACTCTGGCCGAGTCCACTTACATGAAAAAGGGGAGGACCCCATAACAGTAACATTTCGCTATCCCAAAATTAATGATGAGAACTATTTACCAAAATCTAGTACTGCGCACAAATTCATGAAGTTTAGTTACTAAAAAGGAGAGCTCAGAACAATTACCATAAAACGACAGCGAACTCAAGTTACGGCGGTGTGGAAGTGATTGAAGCTGAGATGCCAGATCAAGACAAATATTGCAGATTATTCTGTTGGAGCAAGCAATTTAGATAGCCCTTTGAATTCTTGTAAACATAGATTCGGGGAATATTTGTGTGTGACAAAGGACGAAGTAAAAGAGACACCATTCCGTTTGTCAGGGTAAAGATAAATCTTTAACAGATAGATTCATTAATACACTGTTATTTAATTATTGTTGCTGTATTTTCTAATAAGTTTGGTTCTAGAAATTACCAGCTGATCTGCAAGATTGTGTTGAATAAAGTAAATCCCCTGCCCCTCCTCATTTTCAATCCATTTGAAGTGTTGACATCTACTGCGGATAAAGCAGATTGCTTTGCTCGGAGATTCTCTTCCAACTCCACTCTTGACTCATCTGGAGTATCTCACTCCTAGAACGAAGGCTGTGCTGGGTGTTATGCACATAACTCCGTTTTTTGTTCCTGCTATAATTTTTAAATTAGAAATCCACACGGCATACGGAATTGACGCGATTCTGCATGTGCCTCTGAATTGGCCCCTGTTTTCTTCAAACTTTACAGCAAATACTTCACTAATCTTTGCGCTTTCCAGCTTGTTAGAAGTCCTTTTCTTTAGTTCCAGTTTTTAAGAACTCCAGAAACCCCTCCGACCCCTCAAATTATTGCCCTATTAATTTCGTAAATTACTCGACTTTCTCATCAACCCCGAATTGGTTAAGCATCTTACATCACACGGCCTCCTTTCAGACAAGCAATATGGCTTCTGTTTCGCTACCGTCGATCTATTAACGAGAATCAGTGAATAAGATAATTAGATAAGTTGTAGTTCGAGATATCTGAAAGGTGTTCGTCAGATTTTGGCAAGCTGGCCCCCTCCGTAAGCCATGGTGTCACAGGAAGAATATTTGGCTTAATTTAATCGTTCCTAACAAATCGTGTAATGTAGGCTGTGTTGAACGGTCAAACTTCCAGATCATTCTCATACTAATTCGGAGTTAAAGACCTTCTCGACGTCATCAGATCTCAACTATGGATTTATGCAAATGACGCAACTATTTGCTCCTGTCTTAGTAGCAAATCCGACAAAGTAAAACTGGCAACGTCTCTCGAAAAAGACGTTTTATAAGTGGTTAACTTGGACGAGAAATGGCTTGTAAATTTTCAAGTCTTCAAAATTAATCTACATTCATTTAATCACCGTTTTTCTACCTGCGACCACCAAGGCTGATGCTAAACTCTAGGTGCGCAACACTCCACGCCTTCTTGAACTCACGTTTTCCACTAACATGATTTGGGGCCATTATATTAAATCAATTGGTAAATTGGTTCTCTGTATTGTGCTAGAGAAAATTTCTTGCCAGAATTCATCTTGTACTTAAATCTAACATTCGTCCGTGCAGTGAAGGTTCCTCGTATATCTGGTCTTGCAGTCCGGCTGTATATCACAAGATTCTTGACAAAATTTAAAAAAAGGATCTGTAATGTAATCGACCCTGTCCTGGCGTCTCGACTTCAGTCAATTTCTCACCAAAACGACACTGCTTCTCTGCAGATATTTTCATGGCAACTGTTCTGATGAGCTTTTCTCCATGGTACCTGGACCTCTTGAATTTAAGCGTGCTACTAGATTGGCAATTAGGTCTCACCGTTTTACTTTTGAACTAGCCAGATGCAATCGTAGTTCTATTCTAGTTTCTTTTCTCGCACTTCCCGTCTGTGGAACTCCCTTTTGATTTCCTGTTTCCTTGCCTGCTTACAGTCAGCAAAAAGTTAAATGTAACATCAAACGTTGTCATCTGTCTTTCTGAATCTTGTCCTTTTATTGTTCTTTCCCTCACTAAATTCTTCTCATTCTCTTTCACTCTCTGTAACCCCCCCTGCATCCTTGTGGCATTTAAGCCTTACATGGAGTGAAATGATTAAACAAATATATATTGCTTTCAAGTTACTCTATTTATGTGGAGGTCGTCTCAATATCGTAAATCGAGTTTGAAATAAAATAAGCCAAAGCTATAAATAAAAAAAATAATATTAATCCTAAACAAAATAAATAGGAAGGGATGATCCCCGTACCTCACTTCCTATAGACATATGCGGACATTTGATTAAAATTGTCACTGATTCCACAAAATGTTCAGCAGTCTAAAAATGTCCGCATAAGTCTATAGGAACTGAAGGGTCTTGAAGAATCGCGAAGTGATTTGTGAAAAGTTTGGGAATCGAAGCAAGAATTTATATGACTTTAATACTTGCATTATTTACAGTATTCGCACTGTTCTCCTCAACTTCATTGTCATATTTATAACGTTTCGGCTCCGGCCTTCTCAAGGTGATTGGAATTTAAAACCGAACATTTTATTTCGTCCACCGGGGTAGATTGTTCTAGTTCCACATGCCATGCCTCATCGCATAATAAGAGAAAAATTTGCAATATTAGCACTGGTAAAAATGGCTGCTGAGACACTAGGTTTAGAAGTCCCAAAAATTCATACACAGATGTCCTCAAGGACATATGGCCCAGTGGATAAAAGCGTTGGTTAGATCCAGTGACTCGACCCAAAGAGTTGTGAGTTCTGAGTAGTGAATCCAAAGTTGGAGAGTGAAGTTAAAGGGAAATAACTCAGAGTTTCGAAAGTGGAACTAGAACAATCTACCCCGTTGGGCGAAATAAAGGGTTTCAAAACGTGAATATGGCAATGAAGATGAAGATCAATAATGCAAGTAATAATACCTCATCTCAATGTTAATAATAAAATCAGTATAGTCAGCAGAGTGATAGAATATTCAGTGGACTTGCTGTCACTTGATCTCCACTGAAAACCACCAATTAATCAGGATGAACAGAAGCTATTACTAACAACATTATTCCTCATACTACAACTGTTACAACTTGTGAAATCTGAAGGAGCAGAAATTGTTGGAACCCAAAAACCTGCTGTATGGTCATCAGATTTTTCTTTGTTTAAAATCAGTCTTTTTAAGTCTTGTTTCATAACGCAGATAATTCATCCAACAAAAACTGATTAAAATTCTAAACGTTCTATTCAGCAGTGTATCGTTGATTAGACCCTATGTTTACAAAAAAAAAAAAAAAAAAAAAAAAATAGAAAGAAAATAAATTTCCATCACAGTGTTTAGGTGTTTTCATTTGCTGTTGTTGTCAGCACGTGAGAGAGAAGGAAAGGCCGATAATCAAGTCGACTCCAAAGAAAACAAAATAATATAGGCTTACTGATTTTGGCTCTTTTCAATAATCTGGGAAAATAAAAGAAAAAAAAAAGAAAAAAAAAGAATACTTAATATCTTCTGAATGTCATTATCGGAAAGAAATAATCAATATTTTTTTTTTCATTTGTTTATTAAGAAAGCGAAACACTATTGTAATAATATTTGAGAAATCTAAAGAATTTCTCAAGAAACCAAAAAGAAATGAACTGTATTCTTCGCTCGGTAGATAATTGCATAAAACCTCCTCAAAGCAAAACAACTTCAGTAATTTATAGAATTTCGCTTGTCTCGCCTAATGACGACCGGAATTCGATTTTGTTTTCGTTTTATTCTTTTCTGTTGATTTCATTTAAGCCTTTTTAGTTTCAAAAGTTCATTGATGCTGTATTCTTGTTTACAAGTTTCTTGTCAATTAATTGGTTTTGGGGAAGCAATGAGTAAAAGAGCACCAGCTGTTCAGGAATGAACTCGATAAGAATTCTTTAAAGAATTCGCAATTGCTAAATCCAGGAATAGAGTCGGAAAATAAAACGGAAAATAATGTTTCTTTCCAATATTTTATGACCTCGGCAAGAGTCAAACTTGTTAAGTATATATTATTAATTATTATTTTCAGTTTCTGACGAATTATAAAAATGTTTTTCCTTTCGAAACCTATATTTTGCTTTGACAAATTTAGCGAAAACTCAAGACCACATTACTAAAGATATTTTTATATTCCTTTTAATATTGAAAAATATGATTTTTTAATATCTTTTCCCGTATTCCCTGAGTTTCAATAACAAAGTGATACTAGACAAGCTAATCTTTCAAAACATTTGAATAATCATTTCATCCCAAGAAAGGCAATAAAGCCACTAAGAATCAATTCTTTACTGAGAGTGAAAGAAAATGAGAAAAGTTAATGAGGAGAAAGGACAATAAAAGAACAAAATTAAAAAGACGAAAGAAGATTGTAATTTGTAAGTTTGGCTTGTTTTATTTTACGGTATATCAACTTTAATGAGTTATTTAGTGCCGACGAGATTTTTATAGCTGATAATATTTTTTTCAATAATGTGTGGTCGGTAATATTTAAAAAAAAATGTATTGCTGGTAATAATTTATTGCTGGTAATAATTTTTACTTCAAAAGTTCATTGCTGGTAATAATTTTTTACAAATATGTATTGCTGGTATTAACTTCTATTTTTACACTTTCATAGTGTTTTGTACTCAGTTTAGGGGTTAACTATTTGCCCATAGCTGGGACCCTAACAGGTGCTATCACCCAGGGTCAAGGTGGACATGGGAACACCAGCAATTAAGAGGTGGTTCCACGATCCCCAAAACCTCCTGATCCGAGGCCTTACTGTCGGATGTATTTTAACGTCATACTGAGGACGACAAGAAAATGAAAGAGAGTTCCACAAACGAGAAGTGTGAAAGAAGAATCTATTATTATAGAACTTATTTCAACTGTAAAATAATGATACCGATCTTCCAATGAATATATTTGAGATACCTGAGAGGAAATTTCATCAGAAAAGTTACTATAAAAGTATTTATAGAATAAGCATAGAGAAGCTATGTTACAAAGTGATGAAAATTAGAATCAAATAAAACATTAGAGGCTAGAAATTATTTAATCCTTTAACTTGTGAAGAAGATTATCATGCCAAAACCTGTTAAAGGTCTTCGAGATATGTGAATCAGTAACAAGAGCGTCAATTTTCTTATCTAAAGCATGCTAAAATCTTTCAGTAATAACCATTAACACGTCAGCAAGTGACCCAGGGAAACGAAAACTATATTGTTTGTCTAATAAAAACCCAGAAAACTGACATGCTTAAGCACTACGGTTTTGATTATAGCCTATAGGACATTGCCAAAAAGCGATAAAAGACTAATTATTCGGTTGTTAGAAGGATCAGATGGTTCAACCAAGTTCTTAAAAAAGGACCTACGGGTTTTCCAACACGTAGGAACGCAAAAGCAGCAAAACATTTATTGTAGAGTTTAGAGAGAACAGGAGCCATCTTAGGATCCCATTTCTTTAGAACTTTTGCAGAGATCCCATTCGCATGATTTTTGGGGATCGTGTTTAGAGCTTATAGGTGAAACTACCGATGGGGTTATATGCATATTACGCAGTAGAGCATCAGTTCTAAGTAGAAAGCCAATCAAAAATACTCCAGGTGAGACAAGAGAAGAATTGGAAGAGAATTTACGAACAAAGCATTCTGTTTTAACAGCAGAAATGATAAAACTTCAAAATGAATGAAGAGAGGAGGAGTAGAGGACTTGCCCTAATTAAAAAAACTAATACCGAGCCGCCAGTAATTACGAGAACCAAACATTTTAGAAGGTATGCAGTGATTCATTTTAATAACGAACCCTAGCATCATTGAGAGCACATTTACAATTACTATGAGCAAACACAAAAAGGCATCTATTGTGATCAGAGCTAACACGATGTTATAGCCGGAAAAATGATTCCTGTGAGCTATAGCGGCTGAACGCGTAGGTTTTGTGGTTTCATCTTTTTTTTCATTTTCAGTAGGAAGGTTAAAGATTTTCACCCCAACGGGCGTCGTGAAAAAAACAAAACAAAACAAAAAAAACCCAACAACCCCCACCCCCCAAAAAAACGATGAATTCGAATCGTTATGCTGTTAAACCTGCTAAAAGAATTGTCAACAGACATAACAGCGTGAAGCGAATTTCCAAGAGGACAGATTCGCAATGCTAGACACGAGTTAAGAGAAGTGGTATGAAACAAATCAAGTAAAGAAGCATGTTGATCATAATTGTTTTGAAAACGTGTAGGGAAATATACTATTTGACCGAGAGACTGAATAATTTAAAAATTGACAATGCCGACAACATTAGTAACATTAGAATGATTAAAACACCATTTCATATGATGAACATTAAATTGACCAAAGTCCAAACTTGTTCGTAGAGTTTGAGTCATTTCTTTATTATCAGATATTTTGTTTGACAGTTGTTGGTAAGTTCGTGACTTTCTTCATAAACTCGGTTCAGGTAATCTCTCAACATTTTTAACCCTATATTCTTGCAGATCATTAGCAAATGAGTATTATCATTATCGGGTGACACATGAGAGAGTCTTTCTGTCAGATTAAACTAAATATACTTAGTATTTACAACGTAATTTCAATCCTTTGCAATCAATCATGTTATCATCGAATATTCCCACTTTACATGACATAGAGAAATTATTGAATCAACGAAATAACTAAATATTGACTCAAGGCATCGCAAGTTAGAATTGCGTTCATGTGATTTTTGTGCATTCATCAAACATGCGCCAGCTAAAATTACGCCTGTTTGATGGACATTATGGCAGATAGATTCTTTCATTTTATTGGCAATAATATTTATTATGCTGTGACCATTAAGATGTTCAGTCATATGATAGGATACAGATTGTTTTTGAATGTCTACATTATTAATAAAAGTCATTTTCACTGCAAGGATTGTTCACTCGATTGAATTCATTGTGTGTGTTTTTTCTCAGGTCACTCAACTCGAGTGCTATTGTTCACATGTAATCCACCACTGCCTGTCACGTGGGCGGGTCCTTCACTCGACTTTTCAGGTGAGAAGGATGGCTATACACACAACAGCATTAAAAACAAAACCTGTCAAAATGTGAATGAACAATTTTCTGGCATCGACGGTCATCTATCACAATTCAGTAGACTGCCATCCATAGCTATGAATGCAGTCCGTATGGTGATGACACGGACTCACTGGGCGGATGACTGCCTAAGCTGAAGACAACAGGGAGAGCATAGGGTTCCATGGATGGAATCGACGGTCACGTATCCGTGACCAAGGCGAGCGTTGGAAGACATCGGCTATGGTTAGAAGTTGAAAGTAAATCAACCTAATTACCCAAAGCACGCAACGGGTAAATAAATACCTCTCTGGCTTTCAACTTAGATGTATTGAGGGAACTAAAGATTATTGGCCTGTTACGTGATATCTGTTCTTCTGTATGGCAGCGAATGCTGAACAATCTCCTCAAAGATGAAGAAGAAACTTATAGCAACAGGAATATTGTTCTACAGAAAGATGAAGATACCATGGATCGAATCTGTGAGCGACGAAGAGGTATTTGGAGTATCTGTCTATATTTCTGAGATGAGGTATTATGTACATTATTTACATTATTCGGACTATTTTCCTCATCTTTGTCACCATATTTATTACAAAGTTTCGGCCGTTGTACGCTCCGGCCTTCTTCAAGTACTTGAAATGTCGAACGGAACACTTTATTTCCTCAAGGCACAGTGGTTAAAGACGTTAGTAAGATCCAGTGACAGGACCCAAAGAGCGTGAGTTCAATACCCAGTTAACGCGATGGAGAACTTTGAGAGGGGAATAAACAGGAGATAACTGATAACTGACATCCATTAAACATGGCACATGGAACTAGCACAGTCTACCCCAGTAAGCGAAATAAAGGGTTCAATTCGACATTCCAACCACCTGAAGAAGGCCGGAGCATACAACAGTCGAAACGTTGTAATAAATATGGCGACAAAGATGAGGACAATATTCCGAATAATGTGGAAGAGGAAACTTATACTTAACACCAGGAAGAGGCATTTAAATTTTCTGGGGTACATAATGAGAAAGGGGAGATTGGAAAATCTGATACTCACAGGACAAATAGAGGGAAAGAGGGACAGATGAAAGCAACACCTAACATTTTTGATAGGCTTGAGCGGATGCATTATAGAACAGGGTTTGGGAGAAATAACAAAACAAAACTCATTAGGAGTTGCAAGGGACAGGAAGATGTAGAGGGCCATGATCGCCAACGTCCTGAAAGTACACGGTACATAAAAGAAGAAGACTCACCCATGTAGTGACCCTACGACCGGCTCCGACTAATGAGCATTTTTTTTTTTTTTGTTATTGACGATACCACAAAAATTAATGAAGCATCAGACATTATTTTGTCGGACAGATGCTTCCAGAATAATCTTATCCGTTTTGCTATTAACAGTTTTTTTCTACGCAGTTCACGAACTGAACCGAACGATTAATTATATTAGCCTTTCGTTCCTTTTTATCAAGATTTTCTGTAAAATGAAACGCCTTTCTTTTTTTTGTTACGAACTTTTATTCTTGTAGAAGGCTGTAGATTGGTCAACCAAAACGTTGTAATACCAAGGAATGATTTCAATAGTTCGAAGATCACTTGATAAAACATCCCCCCTACCTCTTTATACAGTATCCTTGCCACTGAACGTGTCACACCCGCCAATTGATCTTCTCTACCCACACTGTGTTTAAGCTTTTGCTTTGAGGAAGTAAAAACAAAACAAAAATAAAATTGAATTTGTCAATTGACTCACTTTTGCGATGCGGATGTCCATCTAACTACGACCGGCTCGTGAGTTAATAGGTGTCAGCTTCATTCAGATAATATCAGGGATGAAAACAACAGCAATACCTCAGACTGGTGATTTTTAATCAGCTTAATAATTCAGAGAATATTTGACCTGGGTCTTGAAAACAAAATTTAGCCTCCAAAACCTCGTCTAAAACTCTTTAACTCGATCGACATTCTGCAAATGATGACTTTACAGTCGAGGAATATTTTCTTCAGATGACCAAATTCTTCTCGGACAGAATTTTGCAAAGATTAGAGCAGTATGATGATGGTCATGGGACCTACTCTACTTTCTAGTGCATTTCGCTCTGTCAGTCGATAGGTACATGTTTTTATAAGAACAACTTTTCTTTCAAGGGTCAAGTTACAAGATGATTTACATTGATATGTAGCCTCCGGTCACATACCAATAGGATCAAACAAATCTCTGATTCTATATATAATCAAAACAGAATTGAGAGACAGTAAAAAATAAAAATTCCTTTAATTCAATTTTTTTCAAGGTCCCAACACGCACGGGGTCAGCTGATCTACTCCTCAAATTTTCTAATGGTGTGTGAAGCTGAAGGCTGGTGCACATTGTCTTTCTCGATCATAATAAAAACCCTGTTATATAACGAATAGAATTCAAAACCCAGACAATTTCCGATTAAATGCTTCCCGTTTCTAGGATTCTTCATTAGAAAAATGAAACCCATGGCATAAGTTTACTAACATGTAAAATTCACATCACAGAAGGCATAGACCAGATAAAAATTGCAAAGCCTACCGGGCTGAAAAGAACCTGAAAGCCGAATTGTCTCGGGGTGGTTTGAATGCTGTGAGCAAGGAATCCTGTCAGTGATGGATTCTTTGTTCAAGTTTTGACATAAGAGAGAAAAACGTGCTAAAATGATCAGCACGTTTGTGACAGTTGATGTGTCTCGAACTTTCGTCCGAGTCTTTCTCTTAGATTCTCTTGCGTGGTGTGGGTTAGGCAGAGAGACAAGCCGATAAATAGAGATAATTCGTTGTTACCTCACCTGTTATTTCTATCTCCTTTTTCTTTCTTCCTTCAAGAAACGATGTCTACTATCACATCCATTATGTAACACCGACTCAAAAACACCCGAAGAAATCTTTTGTTCATTCAGTCTGTGATACAACGTTGCGGTCTCTACTGAGGAATTGCCCACAGTCATCTAGAATCTGACAACAGGAAAAGCAACAATTCCTCTCTTAACTAATAATTTATCAAGTTGTGTAAATGGCAACCATACTTTGAGGAAAAAATTCATTCACTTATAAAATCCATATCAATAACTTTATTACATTGAAACTTTTCTTAGTTTTTAATCCAGTCCCTCATAATCAAGCTAGTTTAGTTTCTTCAATAATTAGTGTTTCCTTAAAGAGGAATAGTGGTAAATTAATCATAATCAATATTTATAACTTTTAGAGATTGGTTTCGCAAAATATTCACACAGGTAAATTTCCATGGAATACTCTTTATTCAGGCCTGGTGTTAGACTAAGCTGAAATTAGGAATTATATGCATAAGATATGGGACAAAATCTAATGACTAGGATAGGACTTTGTTAGTTTCACTGAGTGTTGCATTCTTTTGACCTTGTTCCAGACATAGACAAACTTTGCGAAAATAGGCATACTAGAATCTCTATTAGCAAATAGTAGTAATTGTATCCCATTAAGTGGAAAATTCCAGCTGACGACATAAAAGATTAATCGAGAAATTCCACAACCAAAGAGACGCAGTACCTGAGTAAATGCTATCAATCAATCGAACTATTTTTACTTAATCAGTTTATCGATACACATTTCCAGTAATTGCTTCTCTCGGGTGATATAAAAATGAGAAAAGATTTGGTGAATGTAGTTAGGCGTTATTCAATAATAATACAAAATCCATACACATGGTCGGCACCAGGAGTTGAAATCGAAACTATTTCATCATTCGACGATAGATTGTCAGCAGACAACTTGTGCTTTGCGCCTTTTTAAACTTGACTCTTTCTCCGTCTGCGGACACGTACACATTGGCATTGTTGAACGTCATATTTCAAAAGTTTCTCATGGTGGAAATCAATGGACGAATTGAAGAAGAAGAAGAAGAAGAAGAAAAAGGATTGAATGACTATTGTTTATCAATAAATTAATGTCTTGTTATCGATACCAAAACACCGTTCCCAGATAAATGTCTGTTCACAAGAAATTTGATGCAAGAATTCATTTTAGCCTGGTTCATAAATCAATAAACACACACACACACACACACACACATATATATATATATATATAAGAGAGGGGAGATAGATAGCTAGATAGATACGGATACACGTTGCAATTGACACACGTGCGCACATACACGCACTCAGGTACACACAGATGGACGCAAATATATATAGAAGCTATTTTATGTACACCGTTAAAAAATGAGGCCATATATGAATGTTTTCTAATTCTTAACAATGACAAGGTAAAACAAGCGGCTACTCTGCCTCGAATATGACACCATTCCATATTTTTGGCCAATATATATTTCAGAATGGGAATTTACTTTGCTTTTTTCTCTCTCATTCTTTCTATCGATGCCTTTCTCTAGAGCTTTTTTCTTTGACTTCTCCCGCAATCACTGAATTGTGTTACTGATAAAACAAATTTAAAAATCAGTGTCGTGAAAAAAAAGGAAAGATTGAAATGCATGCTTTCTTACCAAATGTTATGAAGCTGATGCTACGTGAATTTGAACCTGCTTCGTCAAATATGTTTTTCTTTAATTTCCTTTCTGTTGAACAATTTTTGATTAAACAAAGATCTGTATTAATTTGCTTTTATTTAACACGATTCATGTTAGACTGTAATGGAAATTGGTAAATTGAATTTTCTTAATTGGTAGGTTTTAGATGGAAGTGCGAATTTTAAAGAAAGTATGCTAAAGATATTCAGTAATTTTAGCTATGACTGTCACATGGCTAAAATTAATAGGGAAACATGGTACTACACCAAGAATCTGGATAAGAAGGACTGTCTATTTTGGATATCAGAATTGTCTGGCGCAGGCTATATAGTGTGAAATTTATTGACTCTTAAAAATGTAATAGATTCGAAAATATGACTTTTAATTTCAAATATCGGCTGCTACTGATGCCAGAGAGGCAAATATACCTCAGTTACCATTTAAGCCTAGCTTTGTATCAAGACTAAAATTGGGAGAATAACGAATAGCAAACTTGTATATGGCAAGTAAGAAAGACCAGACATGCTTAAAAACCCGTATTCGAAATATTGACTGATATTTAGGCTTGACCATCGATGATTGATGACAGGTGACTATCAGAGTTACACATTTTCTAATTTTCGGCTACTTTAATTATACAGACAAACCAAATGATACGATATTTTTATTGGGTTGACAAGAAATTTATTTCTCTTATTGTAATTAGATACCATTAGGAGCTTTTAGTCTTAATTACTTTAATTAAAAATATTACTTTACATTTTGATATCAGTATGCATTTTAAAAGTTTCACAAAAATCGTGTATAATTTATTACATCAAACATTATAGAAGGAAATACTCTAACATTATAGATTGAAAGGATGTAACATTATAGAGGAAAGAAATAAGTTACAGTTTTAGGTTTGTAATTGAAAAATGGCAGATTCATGTAAAAATGCAAAAATCTTCAATTTTTGCATTTCATGGATAACTTGTTAGAAATGGTCTGCAAACTTTTCTGCTGGAGATTATTTGTTGAACGATGCACCGTACAACACGAGACAAAATGATGCTTGATTGCAATCAAATAATTAAGTCTATGCGAAATTAACATATTGCAAAATAAATAAAGTGCGTAAAATCATTTGCACTAGATTTTAGTTTAGTTAATTTTAATTAACTGTTCAGTTTTTGAAACATATTTTAACGAAAGCGGGTTAAGATTCCCACTTTCGTTAAAATATGTTTCAAAAACTGAACAGTTAATTAAAATTAACTAAACTAAAATCTGTTGCAAATGATTTTACGCACTTTATTTGTTTATAGCATCAATTGAAAGGTCAAGCGTATTCGTTGTATGTAATGTTGTACATACTTTAGTGACTCTCCTTATCTGTCTATATCTCTGAGATGAGGTATTATGATTACTTGCATTATTTACATTATTCGGACTGTTATCCTCATCATCATTGCCATATTCACAACGTTTCGGTCGTGGTATGCTCCGACCTTATTCAGATGATTGGAATTTCGAACCGGACCCTTTATTCCGCCCACTGGGGTAGATTGTGCTAGTTTCACGTGCCATGCCTCTTCCTGATAATAACAGATATTAGCACTGGTAAAAACGGTTGCTGAGATTAGGTTTATAAGTCCCAAAAATACATACAGAGATTTTCTCATGGACACATGACCTAGAGGATAAAGGCGTTGGTTAGATCCCGTGACGACACCCAAAGGGTTGTGAGTTTAATACTAAGCTACAGCAGTGGTGAACCAAAAAAACTTGGGGAGTTAAAGGGAAAAATTACTGATGCTGGTGCATGGAACGAGAAGTACGAGAAAATAAACGATGCGGTTCGAAATTCCAATCACCTGAAGAAGGCCGGAGTATACAGCGGCCGAAACATTGTGAATATGGCAATGAAGATGAGGATAACAGTTCGAAGAATTTAAATAATGCAAGTGATTCTCTTTATAAAATTATGTCCCGCCTTCATTTGAATCTGAATGTCTGGATGAAGAATTGTACACAAATGTAGTTCCTGTAAAAATAAATCAGAGTTTTATTTTTGATTTCCCTTGTTTTTATTAAATGAAAATTAATATTTGATGTGAATACGGTTTTGCTTGTAACTTGAAAGTCACTGAGAGGCAGAATATACCTTTACACACATACGCGTGGGCGTGCACCCCGAATATGCCTACACATGCACGCACATACACAACGTACTCATGGCTGTGTTCCCATTTTTTCCGATATCCCATTCATAATCTTGAACCAATAGTCAGCTTGCCTTGAAACACGTGTGACAGTCAAAAACGTGTATTCGACCTCGAGATGGTTTGCCAAAAGCCCGACGATTCATTTCGTGAGACACATTGTTCTTCTCTTCCAACCTCCGTAGAGATTACAGAGGCATTTCAACATAATGAAGCCGATAGGCCGACTTTCTAGGTTACGTATTAATAAGTGCTTCCGTATTTCATTTGAAAGATAAAATCACAGTACAGTATCCTTCCTATATTGTTTACCCATATAAAATAGAACTTTTTAATAGATGTCTTGTGGATCCTCTGCAAATTTGCTATGTCTGAAGTATATAAGTCTTCAGTTGAAGCAGTCCACATAAGGGGAACTCGTTTGCACAGGAAAACTTTAGAAATTGAAGGAATATTTTGATCCTTTGTGGTGTAAATATATTTTCATTACATGCTGCACATTTGTTTAAACTCACATGAATATATTTGCGTCTCGTTACAATGGCAAAGTTTGATGGAAGCAAAAAACAACAAATTCAGGGAACTTCATGGCTGAACCCCAAAATCTCTTGCGAATACTTCAATATTTGCTGCCAATTCTGTTTTTCTCTGATATTTATGTTAATAACTTATACTTGATCATCATTAGGTTCCAATGGAAACAGCGATAGACTCAATCGATAAGTGAAATGATCGCCCAAGCAAGCATCACGTATGGCACTGGAGGAAGGAAGGACGGAAGTAATGACGGAAGGAAGGAAAGATAGAAAAAAACAAAGACGGACGGAAGGAAGGAAGGAAGGAAGGAAGGAAGGGCAGAACGAAGAAAGGAAAGAGGAAAGGAAGGACGGCAGGAAAGAAATATGGAAGAAAGGAAGGGCGGAAGGAAGCAAGGTAAGAAAGAAAGATGGAATGAAGGACGGAGGTAGGAAGTAATGGAAAGAAGAATGAAAGAAATAACAGAAGGAAGGGAGGAAAGAATGAACAAAGGATTGAAGGAAGGAACGGCGGAAAGAAGGAAAGGGTGAGGACAGGAGGATTGATGTAGTTCTGTCAGACGGAAGGAAGGAAAAGTAACCGGAAGTTAGAAAGGCAGTAGGAAGGAGGGGCGAATGGAAAGGAAGGACGGAAGGAAGGACAAACGTAAGAAAGGGCGGAAGGAAGAGCGGAAGGAAGGACAGAAGGAAGGAAGGAAGGTCTTAAGGAAGCAAAGAAGGAAAAATGAAGGATCGAAGGAAGGAAGAAAAGATGGAAGGACGCAGGGAGGAAAGGAAAGAAGAGAGAAAGGACAGAAAGAAGAGAGGAAGGTAGGTATGAAGAAAGATGGAATGATGGGCGGAGGAGGGAAGGTTGGAAAAAAAGGACGGCGGTAGGAAAGATGGAAGAAAGAAAAGAAGAAAGAATGTGCAGAAGGATAGGGGGAAAGAAGGAACAAAGAACAGAAGAAAAGAAGGGCGTAAGGAAAGAAAGAATGAGGACAGGAAGATGGATTGACAAAAGTGAGGGTGGTGGAAGGAAGGAAGGAAGAATGGACGGAAGATAGGACGGCAGGGAAGAAAGAAGTCAAGGAAGGAAGGAAACAAAGAAGCGAAGGACGGGGGGAAGAAGAAGGACGAAAGAAAGGACAGAAGTAAGAAAGGACGGAAAGAAGGGCGGAAGGGAGGAAAGGAGAATGGAAGGAAGGAAGGAAGGACGGCTGGAAGGAAGGAAGGAGGACGGAAGAAATGCCAGAAGGAAAGAAGTGAAGTAGGATGGAAAGTCTGAAGGAAGGAAAGAAGGAAGGAAGAAAGGACTGAAGAAAGGAAGGATGTTAGGAAGGTAAGAAAGAAGAAAGAAAAGACAGAAGGAAGGACCAAAATAGGACGGAAGAAAGGACGATGGACGGAAGAAAGGACGATGGACGGAAGAAAGGACAAAAGGAAAGAAGCACGGAGGGAAAGAAAGAAAGAAGTAAGGCAGGTAGGAGGAACAGGCGTAAGGACAGAAAGAAGGGAGGAAGAAAGGAAGTTAGGACAGAAGGATGGAATAATACATGGAAGGTACGAACGTTGGAAGGAAAGTTGGAAGGAAGGACGCAGGTAGGAAAGAAGGAAGGAAGGAAGGAAAGAAGAAAAGTCATACGGAAGGATGGAAAGGAGAAATAAAGGACAGAATGAAGGAAGGAGGGAAGGAAGGAAAGAAAGAGTACAGGATAATAGATAGACAGAAGTGAGGTCGGAGGGAAGGAAGGAAGAATAAACGGAAGGTAGGAAAGCAGGACAGAAGGAAGGAAGGACAAACGGAAGGAAAGAAGAGTGAAGAAAAGCCCATAGGGAAGAATGGCCGAAGAAAGAAAAGAAGGAAGGAAGGACAGACGCAAGAAAAGAAGGAAAATAGGAAAGAAGAAAGGGAAGAAAGAAGGAAGAAAGGAAGAAAGTAAAATAGGAAGGAAGGACGGAAGAAAGTAAAGAAGAAAGGAAAAACGGAAGCAAGGAAAGAAGGAAGAATTGGAAGATAGATGGAAAGCAGGACGGATAGAAGGATAGAAGGAATGAAGTACAGAAAGAAGGAATGATGGGAAGAAGTATAGTAAGAAGAAAGAACGGAAGGAAGAATGGACAGAAGGAAGGAAAGAATGACGGAAGGAAGGAAAGAACGAAAGTAGGTGAAAATACGGCAATAAGGATGAAAGAAAGGACCATAGGAAGGATGGAAAGAAGAAACAGAGGAAAGAAGGAATAAAGGTCGGAAGGACGAAGAGAATGATGACAGAAGGAAGTAAGAACGGAAGCGAGGACGGACTGAAGGAAGGGAGGAAGAAAGTACGATCGGAAGGTAGGAACGCAGGATAGAAGGTAGGACGGAAGGAAGGATGCAAGTAAGGAACGAACGAAATAAGGCGGACAGAAAGAACGATGGAAGGAAAATAGGTATAAGGAAAAACAGACGGAAGGAAGGAAAGAAGAGAGGACGGAAGAAAGGAAGGATGGGCGGAAGGAAACAAGGAGGGCGGAATGAAGGAAATAAGGAAGAAAAAATGACTGAAGGAAGGATGTTAGGAAGGAAGGAAGGACGGAAGGGTGGCGAAACTGAAGGAAGGATGGAAAAAAGAATGAACGGAAGGAATGAAGGCAGGACGGAAGCAAGGAATACGGGAGGTGGAAAAGAAGGAAGAAAAGACGGAAGGAAGTAGTAAGTGAGGAAGAAGCGAAAAAAGGATCGCGGAAGGAACGAAGGGAGGAACGTAGGAAAGGAGGAAGAATGGAAGTATAGAAGAAAGGAAGGACAGAAAGAAGGAATGACGGAAGTAACAATAGTAACGAAGATAAGATGGACGGATGGGAGGAAGGAAATAAGGAAGAAAGAAAGGACAGTAGAAAGGAAGGAAAGAAGGAACAAAGACAGAAGAAAGAAAAGTTGAAAGGTAGGAAAGAATGATGACAGAAGGAATAAAGAACGGAAGTGAGGACGGAAGTAAGGAACGAAGGAAAGAACGAGAGCAGTAGATCCAAAGAAGATAAAATAGAGAAAGCATATAAGGAAGGACGGATGAAAGGAAGGAAGGATAGATGGAAGAAAAGACGGACGGAAGGAAGGAAAGGAGGAACAGAAAGAAGGAATGACGGAAGGAAGGAAAGTAAGAAGAATAGACAGAGGGAAGGGAGATGGAAGGATGGGTGGAAAGAAAGAAAGGAATGAAAGAAGAACGGAAGGAAGGAAAGAAGGAAGAAAGTTGTGTAGGAAGGAGAACGGAGGAAAGAAATGAAAGATGGACGTATTGAAAGACAGAAGAAAGAAAGGACGGAAGGAAGGATGGGAGGAAGGAAGGACGGAAGGAAGGAAAGATGGAAAGAAAGAAAGAATGTTGCTTGGAAGGAAGGAAGGAAGGAAGTATGCTTTAGGTGCAGCTATAGCCAAGTTTCAGAGTAATTTTCTTGGATATTTTATACAACTTAACTAGGTTTTCGGAAGTGTTTTTCGGTGTTTGCTGAATATTTCACCTATATGGATTTATATTTCATTTATATTTTAAACGTTGTGTCGACACAAATGAAGTTTCTTTTTCTGTTAGATTCTTTTATTCAATTCGGCGTAAATGTAGGTTTAGCCGAGAAAACCAATGTCTTTCATACTCGCTTTTTGTTAAATTGATTTTTTTTCGGCTGATAGATAATGGGTTTTACTTGATTATGCAGGATGTGTGGTTGGAGTGTAGAAGTGTAGATATAACGTGTTTGTCACTTGTTTTTCTGTATAATTGATACATATGCCTTTTGAGGCTGAATGTTACATGTGAAAAGTATACAGCTTTTTAAATTTGTTTTAATGACAATTTAGAATCCTTGAAAACTTTCATAATTTCTTTTGTGATTTTATTTGTATTTGCCTTACGAGCTCTTCTCCCCAGGATTCTATCTTTTCTTTCTTGATGATTGCAGCTTGTAAGCGTCGAATATATATTTCGATAATTATAACTCTCCTATTTCTATTTCTTTTATTTAGACCATTATCATTATATTTTCTATACTTGATATCAGCGTACTTATAACCACTATTCTTTAAAACAGTATTATGGACACTGCTATATTCGAGGCTTTAACACAATTATCAATCCTGATGATTATGTTTAGCATGAAACAGACTGTTACATATGGATGTTGACTTCAATGTCCCATTTTATATTTACATACGCTCTATCTCTGATATTGAGCACATTAACCCATGTGTGTGTGTGTATGTGTGTGTGATAAAATATAGTTTTATAGTGTGATATATATCACACTATAAAACTATATATATATCACACTATAAAACTATATTTTATCACACACACACACACACACACATATATATATATATATATATATATAGCCTGACAATGGCGTTCAAGCATGCAGAAACTGTCGCCACTCGTTATTTATCTCAGTGTCCACTTTATTATTTATCACTTTCTATTCCTGATATTGGGCATTTTACTCATGAATATAGCATAGCTTAACACACAAACTCTCTCTCTCTCTCTCTCTCTCTCTCTCTCTATATATATATATATATATATATATATATATATATATATATATATATATATATATATGTATAATTTACAACCAAATTAACATTTAAAATATTTAATACTAGGATTAGAAATTATGTCATGTAAAAGAAGGAATTAAATATCGTCTTCAAATTGGACAAAGAGATTTTCTTTAATGACACTGTTTGCTTAGTTGTTTCCCTACTTCTTTTTGCAGGATTTTTTACTGTGAATCTAAGCTTCATGTCCAAAAGAAATCAATGAAAACGATTTGTTATTTCAGCTTTAGTCATTTGGGCAGGGGAAAAAAAACGTCTCTCGACCTCTAGTCATGTTGGAAAGAGGAATTTGAGATGTTTTCTGCTTTATGCGTGATTGTTATTGTCGCCAGCCACGTAAATGTCTTATCGCAATGTTACCGAAACGGTAAATAGAATCTGTGTCGCTATTTATAGCAGTCTCTCTCTCTCTCCCCACTCTCTCTTTATCTCAGGCTTTCATCTCTCAGCCTATTCATGTATATATTTCTCTCTCTCTCTCAGTAGATTCCTACGTACATACATACATACCTCCCTACCTATCGTTAAATATAATATCTGTATAATTCCAAACTATAAATGATTTAAAAACTGCCATACACACATATTTGTCTGTATGTATGTATGTATGTATGTATGTATGTATGTGCGTGTGTGTACATATATATATATTTATATTTATATATATATATATATATATATATATATATATATATATTTACAGATACAAATGTTTAAAGAAATGTTATGTCCATAATAAACAATATTAACAACATTTACCGGCCGAGAAATCTCAAAGAAAACATCTGTCCTCCGACAAGAACAGAACTTGTATCCTACACGGAAACGTATATAGCCCGACGTGTTATGCCATTTAACTACAGAGGAAGCGTCTGGATAACAAGTTTAAATTACTGTATTTAAACTACAAATTTCACATATTTTCAATTCTATATATTTTAAATATATATATATATATATATATATATATATATATATATACATTTAAATGCAGACAAATTTGACCTACTAGAATCTATTTATATTTACTAGATATCATATACGTTAATATATATATGTGCGTGTCTGTCAGTATATATATATATATATATATATATATATATATATATATATATATATATATTTGCTATATTTATGTGGGAATTGTGATTAATATCACTGATAGTGCTGCCGGAATATAGGTTCTACACACACCTGTCTGGATTATTAATAAAATGATATAGGATTATACAGGGCCGATGGGCTTATAATCCTAAGAAATTACAACGGACAAAAATATAGATAAATTTACGAATGACATTAAAATACTTTTTAAAGGAACATGATTAGAAATCGAAATTGAAACAAATCAAAAAGAGGTAAACCTCTTAGATGTAACTTTAAACCTCCACAGTAGTATAGATCAGTACAGGAAACCAAAAGACAAATCACTTTACATTCGCACATTCTCCAACCACCCAATCAGTATAATCAAACAAAACTTATTCTCCATAAACCCGACCACCCACCAAACCTTACAATTTTCAACGAAACAACGCACCCGTATGAAATAATACTAAAAAAAACAAAAAAAAAAACAACAACAACAACAAAAAAAAAACAAAAAAACAGTGGTTTTATATTTGTCGTGGTGTCAGCACCCGCTCGCATCCGAGCATCGGGATCATCAGTCTCTCTTTCTATTTCTTTTCTCTCCCCTGGTGGCGTTAGCGAAGAAGTTTGTGAATTAAAGAGAGTTTGACGAGACTATTCGTGTGAATTTGATTTTGGTGAACAACTCTGCGGGAGGGAGAATCCCACACACTTGGCCAGAAGCGCCTTCCTCGTAGCTCAAAGGAATTGATACAGGTGAGATCTGGCAAACCTGGTTGCACTGGGGCTGTCGGATTCTTGGTCTGTCAAGGTCCGCCTTGGCTACGCCACCCCGACTGGCGCTGCCCTCTTCCGCCCGTGTGGTCGTTGGTGTCTACGGGGGTTGGTCGCGTTCATTTTGGTTCTTCCTCTTCGACCTTAACCGGCATGGGAGGCCCTAGAGGTGTTGGAACTCCAGACGGCTTTGCTCTTGGGACTGCTGACCATGATAAGGTTTAATAATAGTAATTATTGCTTTAGAGAAATGTAAATGTATTTCTTTATTAAATGTAAAACTACTGGCAGAGTTTTTATTTTGATATGAATTATTTCCTATTCACGTTGGTTAATCTTTACAGGCTTATTAGTTACCGAAAGTTTAAAGATTTGCGCTATAAAATTTTCTTTTTTTCTTTCATTATTTCTTGGCAAAACCCAGGTAAGTGTATCCGCTTACAGATTATCATCGACTGAAATATTCAAATTATTCCGGCCTTTACAAGTGTCTTTTGTATAGACTCAGTCGACTTTCTTTCTCTGTTTTATCTATCCATTTTAAACATGTATTCATCCTTATATACGCACTATGCTATAATCTATTTTCAAGTCAATGTTTACAGAATAAAACTAGTATTAATCGCCTGATACACATGCCAAATATTTTGTGTAAGTTTCAACATTTAATTTATTTCCCTGTTCAATGTGTTAATAAAAACCTTTTTGGGGTGTCACATGCAAATATAGTGTAGCCTAAGTTTTATTTAGAAATAACTCTAAAAGATAGAAGCAATAAAAATGTAGATTTGATAGACACAATGTCTCGTATGCCTGAATTAATTATTTTATTATGTTACATGTTAATATGGAATCTTTGACATTCATTAACTTTTAATAATCTTTCAGCGATTGACTCTAATTTTTTTACAGTTAACTTTAACATGACTTGCAGCTGTTTTTATTGCTTCCCCGAGATTTTATTTTTCATTTTTAAACTTTTCTCTTAGCAATATTTACTTAAATCTGGCAATTTGGTTGTTTTCATGTACTCCATTAAATATCTCCATTTGCTACATCTTTTCTCTTTGTTTACATTTGCAACCCGCCCCTTGAAATATATTCTTTCAACTCAAATCATTTCTTTGTTTAGTAATCTTTTAATTTTTCTCAGTTCTCTTTTTGCAATATTCTTTAAGCCGGAATTTTCTCTTTATTGTTGCTGATTTCAATTACTTTTTTCATTTTTCTCTGACCTCTGTTAAACTTATTTGCTATTTCCAAGGTTAGGCTTCCATGACTATATAAATTTATAATCGCTTATATCGTTTTTGAGATTATGTCTTACATCTCACGGCAATCTTTACAGATATGAAATAGAAAAAATCAAAACTAGTATCAATAACTATAAGATTATATAAATATATATTTATTTACAATATGATGAACAAGTCTTGATTTGCTTAATACAATCTCAAACCACCAAATAAGTTATTGTAAATCTTTATTTATCATATAGATAAGTATATCCTGAATTTTTCACAAATATCGATTGATACCAATTTATTTTTGTGAAAAGTGATGCATAATACATTAATATATATATATATATATATATTAATATCAATCATATATATATATATATATATTAATATCACTCATATATATATATATATATATATATAGATATACATGAGTGAACGCTGAGGTTAATACTGAGTGGCGACAGTCTGTTTCGCAGAGAATTTAACAGTCACAAGTGATAGTGAAGGTAAAAGAAGCATGGTGAAACAACGAGTAATCTACTTAACGAATTTGAGTGAATGGATATCAGAATAGGGAAAAATAAGGAAGAGAAATAGTCAAATATTATTTAGATTAACAAAAAAACGGGATGTTGTTGAGAGCCTTGTTCGCAGCCCCAGTCCTGAAAGAGCTCATCGCAAAAGAAATGAAGTAGTAATACCTAATCTGTTGTTACTCTGCTTATTAGAAATTCCATTCCCACATTGATAACTTCTGCTACTACTAATACTAATCGTGTTTAAAATTCCAAATGACAATTTAAGAATTCTCTCTTTGGATATATATTCTTTGTTTCTTATGAACTTCTCTTAAAACAATTATTGACAATGGCACCAACAAACCAGGGATACGTATACAAACATTTTATGGGAAACATTTTCACACAAATTCTACAAAGGATCTCTCGTTGACAAAATTCATGTTAGATGAGTGAATGGTATTTCAATCACTTGAAAAACACTGCCCTCTCTTTCTGTCTGTGTTCGAAACAGGCTTGTATGAATACGTTAAACTCCATCCAACTGCAAGGCCTCTGATCAGGAGGTTTTGAGGAGCGTGGAACCATGCTTTAATTGTTCCCAGGTCCATTCTGACTCTGGGTAGTATCACTTGTTAGGGTTCCATCTAAGAAAGAGAAGAGAAAGAAAACTCTGATATAACATCTGCTACAAATAAGCATAGTGGCACTGAGACAAGACTTGCTAATGAGTGTCAGTATACAGAGGTATCTGGCGGCTACACCTTTTTTCTGGAGTGGTAGAGGGGATGGGTGTAAAAGGGAATCTGGTGTGGCTTTTGTCGTGAAGATTTCCCTTATTTTAAGCCTAGAAAAACTTCCATGTTGTGTTAATGGTCGGATTATGATAATGAGACACCCTTTTTTCAAGGGTCGTTTTGTGACTCTCGTGAGCGTGTATGCTCCGATTATAGATTCTTGTGAGGGAGACAGGGGCGCTTTGTAACTGGCATTACGTGAAGTGGTTCAAAGAATACCCCAGTAGACAAGGTCATCATTCTTGGTGACTTTAACGCTAGGGTAGGGAGATATTTTGAAACCTAGACTATGATGGGATGGGCATGGAGCAGGAAAGTGGAATAGCAATGGTTCTTCTCGGAGATGAGTTTCCAGATCATCAGGACAAGTTCAAGAACACTTGGATGCAACCTAGCTCGAAGCAATGTCATATAATTGATTGTCTTTGGTAAGGAAGCATGACATGAAGGATATCTGTGGCGTCCGCGCTATGCATGATGCCGAATACTGGACCAAACACCGGTGGTTTCGAGAAAAAAGTTCGATTTTTGGTTAAACTGAAAACGAGCTGCGCTGGTGTCAGTATTCCTAAACGTTTGAATGTATGTCGTCTGAAGAATGTGATGGTGAAAGAAGAGCTTGTAACTGCGATGGAAGGCATTCTTTATAAAAACACATGGGATGCTTTCAAGGCATCTCTTTATGAAGCCAGTGAGAAGATGTTAGGACATTGTGAGTATAAACATCGTTACTGGTTTGATGAGAATGACAATGAGATTCAGCTCTTACTGGATACTAAATTGAAAGCCTTAGATGCCATGCTAAAATCTGATTACCATGAAAGATCGATGACCGAGTTCAAAGACATCAAAGTTGATGTGCAGCGAAAATTACGTATCATGCAAGGCTCTTGGTGAAGGAATAAGTCTGACGAAATAAAGCTTTTGCCTCCAACACTCATGACACAAAATTGCTGTACTACCTTCTGCATGAAGTGTATGGAACATCATGTTTTCCTATTATGCCTTTGCATTCAAAGGATGGTAAGGAGCTTTTTCGGGACCCTGTGGATATTCTCCACAGATGGAGAGCACACTTTGATGAGCTTTTGAATAGACAATCTGACGTTGATCTAGAGTTCATCACCAGTAGACCGGTTAAAGTTCTGGCAGATTCTCTTGAGGAGGTTGAAGCTGCTGTCGAAAAACTGAATACTATAAAGTCACCTGGTAATGATGGACTTCAGGCAGAACTTTTTCAAGTGTGCTGGGCCTAACATGATAAAACGTCTCATTGATAGACGTTGGAATTTCGAACCGAACTCTTTATCTAGTCCCGGGGGGAGGCGGAATTTTCTAGTTCTACCCAACGAATAAAAGCATTAGTTGAGTAATCCAAAAAGTCACTTGACACAAAGAGTAGGGTTCAATACCCGGCCACAGCAGAGGGAAAAATTCCGGAGCGTTAAGTTACTAAAGCGAATTAACTGGTACGATAATATTCAAAAAGGCATGGCACGTGGAACAAGACCAATCTAATTCTGAGGATTAAATAAAGAGTTCGGGTTGAAATTCTAACGTATATCGCCTAAAAAAGGTCGGAGGGTACAACGACCGAAATGTTTTGAATATGGCAATAATGATGAGGACAACAGTCCGATCAATGTAAATAATGTAAAAAGTTACAATACATATAGAGAAACTTTTTTCTATATTTGTTACGTCTATTAATTATTTTGTTAAAGGAAGTGCCTCCAAGCAGCTTTATGCGTTATACTTATTAACAGTTTCATCTGAGTTCATGATGAAAAACTCGAAATTAAACTGCGAATTAACATAATTTGAGATAAAAATACAAGAACTATAAAGTTAAATATTGTAGAAAAAATACAAAATATTCGGAGGGAGTTACTATGGCTGTTCCGTTGTCTGAAATCATTCGGTCGGAATGAATTACTGTCGTTGTTCTGCAAATTGGTGAGATTAAAATTGAATTAGGAAAATTTGTGACATTTTAAGATGACGGAATTTTTCTACATGATTAACATTTAAATTTTGTATATTTGTTTCCATATTAAATGAACAATCGGAAAGTTTTTTTTTTTTTTTTTTAGAAAAGATAAAAATAACCAACAAAAAATGGATACTAAAGCTCGAATATAAGGTAAAAATAATTTTCATCTAAAAGCCGACAGAATTTTTATTCAAGCCATTGATATGTCATGGTCTCCAATTTAAGACGACTTGAAAAGACATGAAGCGAAGAAGAAAAAAAAAACTAACATCATGAAGTGTTTGCCAGAGAAAAAAGAAAGTATTTTGATGACGAAAAATCAGCTGATATATAGTTATAATGCACAAGAATCTTTGTGAAAAAGCACGGAATACGTTACTGGAAAAATCTGTCGATATTTCTGAGATGAGTTATTAATGTACATTATTTACATTATTCGGACTATTGTCCTCATCTTTGTCGCCATACTTATTACAACGTTTCGGCCGTTGTACGATCCAGCCTTTTTCAGGTGCCTGGAATGTCGAACTGAACCCTTTATTTCGCTCACTGGGGTAGACTGTTCTAGTTCCACGAGCCATGTCTAATGGATGTCAGTTATCAGTTATCTCCTGTTAATTTCCCTCTGAAAGTTTTCCACTGCCTTTACCGGGTATTGAACTCACAATCTTTGGGTCCTGTCACTGGATCTAACCAATGCCTTTATCCACTGTGCCATGTGTCCTTGAGGAGTGTGAGTTCAATAAAGGGTTCAGTTCGGCAGTGTGAGCGAAATAAAGGGTTCCGTTCGACATTCCAACCACCTGAACAAGGCCGGAGGGTACAGCGGCCGAAATAAATATGGCGACAAAGATGAGGACAATAGTCCGAATAATGTAAATCTTTTCATGCCTATCACATTTTCCTGTCATTAGACAGCGTTCTTTTATTTGCGCGTTAATCGAAAGCAACCACTAAAACATTCGGTAGTCTTACAAATAATCCACTCTGGTGACACATTTATTTCTGTATCAATATACCATCTGAATTAAGCATTATTTTTTCATAAAATTGTTTTTTTTTATTCTTTTCTGCTTTGGCTTTCACGAGTCTTGAGGCATTTATAGATGGTAAACCATTTAGATATGCCAGTATCACACCTGGCTTTACATTGATCACGGTATCATTATCTTCAGTTGGATTTGTTAGAAGCAATTAATTGTTGTATATATGTATGTGTGTGTGCATATAAACACACACGCACTCATGCACACGCACAAACAGAGAGTGAGAGAGAAATTTGCATTTTTAGATTTCCCTACGCTAATTAACTCCATCATCAGTAATTATCTTAATGCTTTCACCGTCATTATGAAGTCCATTTGTTTGAAATTTCTCTAGAATTGGCGCCTTTTATTTATTAAATAGGATTTCAACAAAATTTAGAATTTTCTTCTCACATCTCGTATTTAGCCACGAACGGATTTTGACTGCTTTGTTTTGTAATAACTGCGATAATATTGAACAGATTAAAACAAATCAGAAAGAAAAAAATTGGATAATCACATCGTTTTTCGCAAATAAACTTTTAATATATGAAGTATTAAAAAGTGAAGCATTTTTTGGGATTTTTTTAAATGAAGGTTGGCGATTATGAACAAAATTTTTGGTTTGAATTTAAACTCGTCCTTCTAGATTAGCTGCCAACTATGGCTAGAAATCCCAGTTTGGTTTTTTATTTAATCTAGAAAATCGGCTCTACGATTTCTCAGTCCGAGCCACTCTCACCATGACACCAGCCGCTCATCTTTTGTTTCATGCGTTTTATCGGGGAAAAAAGGTGTCGTCAGTGGGCTTCAAATCGTTTTATAACCAACGTTTTCTATGCAAAGGGCCATGCATTTGTAATACAATTAGGAAGTTGATTATTATTAGGGAAATGAAAAATAAGCCAGGTTTTGTTCTTAGACCATGATGATTCCGTAATAGGACAGGTATCTGAGAACAATTCGTAGATATCGTGTCTGAAAAAAAAAAAAAAAAAAGACGTGAACAAAATCAGCCGGAATGAATTTTTATTACATGGTAAGAGAATCTTCTGGGCTTAAAAAAACATTTTGATGAAAAACAATAAAGATGAAGGTGAAATTTGCCAAGTAGCCATGTGTGTCATAATTGATTGATTTTAATGAAATTTTCTTACATTTCTTGGATCGCTTGTTCTTGTCTATTTGGATCCACAAATACTCAATCATTATCCTTTGCATGATTGTGTATGCATGCCTATACAGTCCCTAGAAATTCCAGAAAGTTCTATGCGCAAATAGACGGAAATATTTTTCTTTTCGATTGTTTTGCAGTGAATGAGAGTTGACATTTTTTTCTCTTTTTGTTTCTTCAGCTTCATTTTATGTTTTAACTTTGTATGTAAATTATCCACCATTATTTTCCTCACTTTCTCAAAATCAAGCCAATATTTACTGGCAGTCCTTATTATCATTTTTGTTACCGACATTTCACCTTTGTATACAGTTGAAGAAAAAAAGGCACAGCATATATATATATATATATATATATATATATATATATATATATATATATATATATATATATAAGAGAGAGAGAGAGAGAGAGAGAGAGAGGGAGACAGAGTGAAACAGACAGTCAGAGACACAGAGAGAGAGCGTGGGTGAGGGAGAGAGTATGAGTGAGAGAGAGAGAGAGAGAGTGAGACAGAGAAAGACAGAGAGAAAAATAAAAGAAAAATACAAGATAAATAATTTAAAAAGGATGGTTACGAATGAAGCGAAGAATAAGTTGTAGAGATTTTTAATGTGACAAGTTTACGATCGACAACGACATTCGTTCATAAGGGCGGAGATGTATACCAGTGATTTAAGTTGAGAAAGACGCGTGCCTTGAGTTTCAAACCAACTGTTGGAGGCACCATCAATTCGATTTGCAGAATTCATTCAGAATTTTAAATAACGCTGCTTTCAAGTTTTCCCTTTTTTATTAAGAAAAAAAATGATCTTTGCGGAAACTGATTTTTTTTTATTTTGGCAATGTCCTTGAGTGTGCGTAATCAGGGACGAGAATCGGTGTGTTCTTAGAAAGAAGAAAGAATGAGATAGATAGATAGATAGAGAGAGAGAGAGAGAGAGCGAGCGAGAGAGTGAGTGAGTGTGTGAGTGCAAGAGATTGTGGGTGTGAGTTTGAAAGAGAGAGTCAGTGAGAGAAAGAGATAGTGGGTGAGGGTGCGAGAGTGAGAGAGACAGCGAGAGAGTGAGAGAGATTGAGTGAGAAAGAGAATGAGTGAAAGAAAGTGAGTGAGAGAGTGTGAGTGAGAAAGAGAGTGAGAGAGAGCGAGTGAAAGAATGTGAGTGAGGGTGAGTGAGTGAGAAAGAAAGTGTGAGAGAGTGAGTGAGTAAGTGAGTGAGTGTGAGAGAGAGGGAGAGTGAGTGAGTATGTGAGCGTGAGGGAGAAAGTGAGTGTGAGAGAGAGAATGAGTGTGTGAGAGAGTGAGAGTGAGTGTGTGTGTGCGTGAAAGAGAGAGAGAGAACAGGAAAACAATAAATGATAGCAGAGTCAACGAAATAGAATTTTGTCTCTTATTTTTTAATCCACGAAAGTTACAAATCAACAAACGCCCAAGTCTCATAAAAAGAATTTTACAATCGTTCATCGTAGACCGTGAAAGTAAAACCCTTCACTATATAATGTGAGATTCGGAATTGCTTCTGAAGGCGAAGACATGCGACGAACAGTTCGATTGAATTCATCCTGCCTATTTTACTCATGACCTGAGCAAAAAAAAGAAAAAAAAAATGTTCTAATTACGATAAAGCTTGAAGCTCAGTTTCAAGCACGCCTGTTCTGTGCTTGCTTAAGGGAGCAAAAAAGAAGAAAAATAAATTATACTGACCTGAAAATCTCTATAGCTCTCGTGTACTTATTAACCAAATGGATAACGATGCTTCCTTTCTGGAAGGGATAAGGCTGAGTAGATAGACCCGTTTGGTACCCACCTCCAGCATATGACGGCTGCCTGGGGATTAGGTGCGGTTTATGGTTAGACCAGACTTTGATTCAAGAGATTTTCTTCTTGTTCTGCGGGTCCTATGACACTGCCCCCACTGTGCCATATCGACTCATGATATCGCATTTAGAGTTGTCCTTGTAGACTTGTTGCCCTACTAAGATTAGAGATTCCAGTCTTCTCTGCTATTTTACGCATATCTGAGGAGAAAAAGATAGATTCATGATTTTACCAAAGAAATTAATGTTAAGTGAACGAAACAGATTCAGCCTGAATTCGAACTCGCGCTGATTATTCCATTTCCAGCGCTGATAACTGACAATCTAGCATGGCAGGTTGCATTCAACGGAAACTGTAGAAGGAGATATTTTACACATTTCGAACGATATCTGTCCCTGAGATGAGGCATTATGATTACTTGCAAAATTTACATTATTCGAACTGTTATTCTCATCTTCATTGCCATATTGACAATGTTTCGACCATTGTACGCCTGGGCTTTCTTCAGGTGACTGGAATTTTGAATCGAACCTTTTATTTCGTCCACCGGGGGTAGATAGTTCTAGTTCTACGTGCCATGCCTCTTCCGAATGTCACAGTTATTTCCCTTTAGCTCAACTCTCCAAGTTTTGGTTCACCAGTGTCGAGGCCTGGTATTGAACTCACAACTCTTTGGGTCTAGCCAACGTCTTTATCCACTGGACCTACGAAGAAAATTTAAATTTAAATTTAAAAAAAAATTCCAATCACCTGAAAAAGGTCGGAGCGTACAACGCCCAAAACGTTGTGAATATGGCAATGAAGGTGAGAATAACAGCACGATTAATATAATTCGAACAATCTGTCTGTATTTCTGAGATGAGGTATTATGTACACTATTTACATTATCTGGACTATTGTCCTCATCTTTGTCACCATATTTATTACAAGGTTTCGGCCGTTGTACGCCCCGGCCTTCTTCTGTGCCATGTGTCCTCGAGGAATGTGAGTTCAATATCCGGTTAAGGCAGTGGAGAACTTGGAGAGGTGAATTAACAGGAGATAACTTATAACTGACATCCATTAAACATGGCACGTGGAACTAGAACAGTCTACCTCAGTGAGCGAAATAAAGGGTTAGGTTAGACATTCCAACGACCTGAAGAAGGTCGGATCGTACAACGGCCGAAACGTTGTAATAAATATGGCACCAAAGATGGGGACAATAGTCCGGATAATATAAATAATGTAATTCGAACGATATTTGTTTATTTAATGAACATCTATTCTAATAATGTAAGTATAGTTTTAATTGTTTTTTTCGTTATCTTAAAAGTGTAGAATGTTGTAAAACATATAAACGTCATCTATTCCTGAGCAAATTCACAAGGATACAATTACTTATTGTATTCCTCAAGCCAAGATGGTCTCTGAATAGGAAATATATTATCAGGTTTGGGCAAAAGTTACTATTAATATTTCAGAATAAAATGATATTTTGCTTTGTATTCAAGCTCTAGTTTTGAAAAAAAGTGGGACTCGGAACATCTGCACACACTTAATAATAAAGGAACTATTTGTTTCGATTTTGTTATAAAAATAGTGTGCCAGATATTATTTCAATGTCTTTTGACTGCATATAGCAGGAAGCATACTAAAAATGACCTTTTTGTGACGCTAATAGAACTGTTCTAGAAGCAATATGGTTTTCCTATCGAATAGATTTATTAATGTTTTTTCCACCCGAATAAAATTTTAAAATTAATTCTCCTCAAGTTGTAAGCCAGTTTTCTCCCTTCTTACGTGACGTCACTTAATCCGAAATCTTTGTAGAAGTATATCTCAAACAGAGAATATATTGTGTTTGCCTGTCGTAAAACATCGCATGCATCCCTTGTATTTTGCATTTTGATTATTTAGGTGAATGATGTTTGAATAAGCAAAGGAACAATGCAAACGAAATGTTTCATTTGATATAATGCGAGGTTAGCAGTTGCTGGGATTTACAAAAGATGGTGGAGAGAAGCCATACTAAGGCAAGAAAGTCTTGCTGCGTGATCGCTGGCAGCCATGTCACGTGATGAGAGAACGTATTTAAAAAGCGGAGAGAAATTTGCAACTGTTTTTTTAGAAGCATATTTTGCTTTCTTCAGTCACTAAATTTAGTCGATTTGCTTTTCATGTTTTTTTTTTCTTTACTGAGAAAAAATCAGCAAATAAAACCTGGACAATGCGTACGTTTTTTTATTATTATTATCGCTTTCGAATTACGTTACAGCTTTTTCGGATGTCAGTTTCGTTGCGTCTTTTCTGCAAAGAATTAAAATTTCCATTAATTTTTCTGGTGTTTCTCCTTCTTTTTTTCTGTTTTTCATTTTCCTTTTCATTTAATATCTATCCTCATATTATGACATTCAATTTTCAAATGTTTTTTCTTTCATTTCAAGCTTTTATCTGTTTATTATAGAAAGTTTTGTTGTCATTTGTTTTCTCTTTTCACCTTCATCATTTTTCTTTCTCGTTTTTTCTCTTCCTTCATTTCTTTCTTTCTTTCTTTCTTTCTTTCTTTCTTTCTTTCTTTCTTTCTTTTCATCGATCTCCTTTTTTCCTGCTTGTTTTTCTTCCTTCATTTACCCCTGACTTTTCTTCTTTTTCTTGTATATTTAATTTCCATGCTTTCTTTCTTTCTTTCTTTCTTTCTTTCTTTCTTTCTTTCTTTCTTTCTTTCTTCATCGATCTCTATTTTTCTGCTTGTTTTTCTTCCTTCATTTACCCCTGACTTTTCTTCTTTTTCTGGCATTTTTAGTTTCCATGCTTTCTTTCTTTCTTTTCTTTCTTTCTTTCTTTCTTTCTTTCTTTCTTTCTTTCTTTCTTTCTTTCTTTCTTTCTTTCTTTCTTTCTTTCTGTTGGCCGCTTCCTTTCTTTTCAAAATCCGTCTTCATTTGCTTAATTCAAATGATTATCATGAATTTTTTTTCTATGCCGTGACACTCAGCATTGTCTTCCATCTTTCATTCGCGCATTTTTCTTGCTTCTTTTTTTTGGATCAAGTCATTTTGGATCAAGTCTTTCTACTGCATTTTTAATAAAAGTTTGACTCTACCAGCCAGCGCTCGTCACGGACAATGCCAGCTCATGATGCTAAAATGAAGAAAAAAAGAACATTAAATTTACTGAAAACCCTTCTTGTTTTGGCGGTGGAAAGAAATTAACAAATTTTTATGCCACGATTTTTTTTTTTGCAATTTTCAGAATAAAATTAAAAACAGAATGAAATGGTCACTGAAAAAAAGGAACCCATAGATGTGAAGACCGTTCTGGAACCTCTTATTCGTCACAAGGACGAGATATAACGAGATGTAACGAGGTATAACGAGATGTAACGAGTACAAGCAAAACTGGAACCGTTTCATATGAACAGTTTTTGATTGTTAATCCCATATGATATACGAACGAAAGATTGGAGTAAGTTCACTAAACCTTACTAATGAAAGCATTAAGTTGTCAATGTCATTGTTTTACAGAATTCCGGTTTTTCTTTCTGGTTTATCCTTTCTGGAAGCTATGTGAGTGCAGAAAGACTAGGTTCAATAATTGTAATTTTCTAAAACAACATCTTAATTACCGCTGAAGTGGTTGAGCTTTGGCGGATAAAAAAATGTGAATTTAATTTTTAACAATGAAAAGAAATATCTCTTATTGTTTTATGATCTTATGATTTTCAGGAGATGGCATTGTTTCTTTTGAGTTCAATGATTTATTGATTGCCAAATAATAATAAAACAATTTTAGAAATAAAGATAAGGCGAGAACAATTACTTCTCGAGTCATCCATTATGATTATACGCCGCTTTTTTGTGTGTTTTTTTTATTTTAAGAATCATTGCTAAAGAAGTACCTTTTTGCCGGCAAAGAGATGTATTATGATTTTCAGGTTGACAAAATAGCCGGCATAATTGTATCACTTGGGGGAAAGACAGAGAGAGAGAGAGAGAGAGAGAGAGAGAGAGACAGACAGACAGACAGACAGACAGACAGAGAAAGAGAGAGAGAGAGAGAGAGTGAGAAATCTCTCAGTAATATTTTGAATTTAAATCGTCTCATAATTGTTCTATAACCAACGATGCTTAGGTCAAGCTAGAAGCGCTTCTTCAAAAGAAAACAAAAGCAAACACCCACGCAAACACACACACGTATACATACATACATATATATACATACTAATACATCTTTCGCTCGTGGGGTTCCCAGGCGACATACAATCTTATTTAGCTCCACATTGATTTTCTTTTTGTTACTTCTAATAATCGATTAAAAATCTTTCTCGGTTAAACATGTCCGCTTTCCTTTTAAGTACCTCATATCATTATTTATTAGTAGACATCTTTTTAAGTTTAATATACAATTTGATTTTCTATACAAGTTGAATTATATGCTTAATAATCTTTGGGAAGTTTTCCCGTTATGAAGATTTCGTACATGTCTTTCAGATCAAAACCTAGAAATAACATAACTATTAGTAGAATTCAGACGACAGTCCAAAGTACAAAATATATTCGGAAGAAGAACCCATTGAGGAATGCTACTTCTTGATAGTATCAGCTTTGGTATTCTAATTGGTAAAATCCTTTTGAATAAATAAGAAGAATCGGAGCTATGGGTGTCTTTTCCGAAACACTTTCTTGTCAAGTATCGTAGTTTGGTGGCCATTTTTATAAGATAAAGTAAAAAAAAAAAAAAGCAAAGAATAAATAGGTAAATAAAATTTAAAAAATAAATAGCTATTAAAAATGTATTAAACAGAAACAAATCCAAGAAAAGACCCCATCATTTATTGGAACAAAATAATCTCTCTGGAATGTTACAAATACATTTGGTGAAAGGAAATAGACCGTCAATTGGAAACGTCGAAAGCATTTTATGAAAACATTATATTTCAAATAGTTTTAAACTCGTTACCATATTTCAGAGACGACATTTCTGATTCTTACTCGATCATTGTGTAAACAGAGGAACATTTTTTGGTTAATTTTTTCCGGTTTCAATGAAAAGTTTGAGATTTTTTGGAATTTTCTGCCGACATTAATGCCGCAGAAAATCATTTTTATTGTTTATTAATCAATCAAAATATTTATTTGCTTAAACATTATCTCATTCCAGACAATGTGATGATTTCACCAAAAACAAATTTAGTTGTTCAACTGCTTGTATAATCAGTGGACATATTTCTATTCTTTCATTAAATTTCTTACGACAGGTGCCCGTAATCAATTTGATACGCGCCTGTCATGTATTCGGTGAATTTCATTATTGATTTGATTAGAAAAACATTCGTTGTGTAATTTCATCATGAATTAGAATTAATGTTTAAAGAAGCAATATATTGAAAGCAACACATTTATGTCTTTTTGTTAATTTTTCAGTGTAAATTGTGAATGTGTAACGGTCATCATTTAAATTGAAACATATTTATAAGAAGAAGTACGAAAATATCAAAATGAACTCCTTTTATCTTTGATGTCATATTTTCAAAGTCGAGCCTAACAGCAGATCAGTGACAATTATATAGAAAAATAGCTTTTATTAAAGACATAACTGTTTGATTAAATAATCATTTAATGAAATATTTTTGTTTTTACGGTTAGAAATTTTAGTTATAATTCTTTTTTTATTACGATAAACATTATTTTAGTTGCGACAAATATTTGAGTTGTTTTCTCTGGGTTTTTTTAACCGGACTATATTGAGAAATCTTACTAAAGAAATATTGTGTATCTGGCAAGAATCGAACCTGTAGTCTGATTTAATCAGGTAATCCATCTATAGCCGGAAGGTGCCGTTACCAGTTCAACCACGAAGGCTGCATTGATAGAGCGAGGTTTGAATTACATATTAAAGGATTTCTCATTACTCAATGGGGCGTCTATAGATTTATATCTGTTTGTTACAGTTTGCTAAGGTAAACAACGGTCATATTTTTAGATGGAGGTTTTATTCGTTTGACAACCCGACCACCGTGAGGGAATTGGTAAAGGCACGTTTCGCCTATAGAAATGGTTTCCTTGATGGAAACTGGAACCGAGCTTCGTTTCCTGTCGTAGGTACACACTTCTTTAATAAGTCTACTCGATTTAGGCCAGTTCACCTTTTAAGAAAATAATAGGGACAAAACTCAACATGTTTGCACCAACTGAATTAACGTTCATAGTAATAAGAAATAATAGAAAACCCTTTAAGAAATAACAGCTGAAACTGTAACAAAAATAGTGACAACTATGGGTGTGGCTTATTATGGGGGCGTTGCTGATACTTGTCAATCAATTATGGGCGTGACTTAGGGGATTGGTAATGAAGAGCAACAATAAACTGATTCATTAATACTTGATGCAACAAAATACAAACGTGATGTATGCCATTCAAATTGCTATATAAATGCAAAAGAATAAACATATAAAAGATTAAAGATGAAAGCTTCGATTCTAAAAGCCGCTACAGCGACAGCAATTATGTCAAAAATTGTATTTTTCTTCATTTTTCATATCATTTATATTTAAACCTGACATTGAAGTATGAAAAACAGTATTGTGTCTATATCATACGTATACCTATCGACTGTTCTATGTTTAAATGGATTGTGGTATTTTTAGTCGAATTAAATGCGGAAGACCAGAGGACTAATATTTGTAACTGAAAGCGTAGCTCCTGAAATTCAAATATGTCGAACACAAGACTTTATCGATTAACCAAACTATTAGGAAATATTTATTATTAATCGATTAGGTTCATCTATGTGACATATTTTTCCCCAACAATCAATATCGAAAAATGAATCCAAGCAAAGTAATTTTGGAAGCTGGTAAGTCATGAGGTAAAAATGTAATTCGGAAAGTATCGATAGATTTAAGGGAAAAGAAACATTAGGATGAACAAAATGAATAATGCCTATAATATTATAAATAGACATTGATATCTGTAGGCTGAGATGAATATAAAAAAATTGATATATACACATTATATAATTAGATGAGAAAAGTATTTTTGTATATTTCTGTTTTAATATAGTCGACATATGAGACAATTCCTTTTTGAAAATCATAGTATTTTCAGTTTTGCCAGTAACCTTCGACAGTGATTGAACGCTGAATGATAGATTTGAGCTGGGCTAAATTTTAAATCCAGACTACGCTAATGGTCTATCTATCTAAGCTTATACATATCTATCTATCTATCTATCTATCTATCTATCTATCTATCTATCTCAAAAATTATTTTAAAGAACATAAGATTCGACATAGGCATAAAAACAAATCTAAACAAAGTCACTTTACATACACGCATCTTCAAACCAACCACCAGCAAAAATAAAGCAGGTTCCACAATCAATTAATCTGACAATTCTTCCAATGAATCCATTTTTAATGAAACCAGAAAAGATTATGAAAGCGCCCTAAAAGATAGGCAGTTTTCAGCAAAACTTACACCCACACTAAGTAGTGTAAAAAGCCAACAAGAAAAGAAACATCATATGGTTTTTAACCCATCGTATAACAACAACATAAAAACAAACGTAGGAAAAATATTCATTAAAATAATGCACAAACACTTCTCTAATTAAGTAATCTCGACAAGATATTCATCAGAAACACAGTGAAAATCAGCTACAGTTGCATCAAGAAAATGACACAAATAATAAAAACAATACAGCCGCAAAAATCAAACACACTTGTAATTGAAGGGCAACGCAAGAATGTCTCGTAAATTGCAATTGCTTGCAAAACAATGTAATATATCGAGCTACTATAAAATCAGATAACGAAGAAAAATATACATAGGAGTAATTGAAGGACATCGGAAACAGAAACATTACCAAATAAAACAACCTTTACAAATAGTAAATGCATAAACAGTATAGCTCTTTTAAAACATATATAGGAACTAAAAAACAAAAACAAAATTTCACCAGAAATATCATGGGGAAATAAAAACAACATCTGCCAACAGCAGTAAAGTCAAAAAACTGTACATTTTCTCTGAAGGGGTAAAATCTATAGTCATCTATCCATTAATCACTTTTAAGGTAATACAAAAGACAATGCTACCCAAAATGCACCGTTTATTAGCATATATAAATAGTCAAGTCCAAACACTAAAAATATGGCCTGAAAGATGCGATCAAACCTGAAACGGACTGTTGACACTTGGTGTTGATCATATATATATATATATATATATATATATATATATATATATATATGTGTGTGTGTGTGTGTGTGTGTGTGTGTGTGTGTGTGTGTGTAATTGCATGCACCAATACTATTTTATTAAAAACAACAAATAGACGGCTTTTAAATAATTGTCCTTGATTGTGTGTTGTAGAACGTAATAAATGTTGCATTAGAAATATTTTATGCGGTTGTAATTCAAGATACATTGATGTATTCTGTTTTAGCATCGTGCAGTTTGGTGTTTAGGACATTGTAAATTATGTTAAAGTGTCTCCCTCCACTATATATATATATATATATATATATATATATATATATATATATATATATATATATAATATTATATATATATATGTATGTCTGTGTGTGTGTGATATGCTTGTATAACATGAATACCACTCTCTGAACATATTGCTTTCATAATGACAAGATTGTTCAAGAAGACAGCTTTAATAATAAGATAACTTCAATAACAGGTTTTTAATGCAGAGTTATTGTTCTCCTAGACTGGTTAACAACCAAAGCTGAAGAGTCAAGTCTGCCATGCTTTTTATCCCTTTGCTTGCGAGTGGGGAAGAGATTTAATCGTACGTTTCTTTTTACGCAAAATCAAATGTAACGGATTCAGCCTGAACTTGAATACAAATTCCTGTCAAATGAAAATTAGAAAATATATCTTGTCCTGTGGCAATAGATATTTCAGATCCCAAAGATATTTTCTTGTTTGCACAGTAATAATAAAAGATAAATTATAGTCATATATAGAACGATTACAAACCATAATTGTTACCATAAAAGCTATTTTCACACAAGAGAAAAGAAATTAATCTCTATTTTCCTCATGTGGAACATATTTTCTAAATGATCCACATGGTTTAGTAAATATGCAGAACAAATTTGAAGATTGTACATGCAAGTATTTGTCTGTATAGTGTCAAAAGACAAATAAACAGTTTTACGCTGTACATATATCGATTCAGAAGTACACATAATTCATTGACACTCTTTTTCTAAACAGAAAAAATCTCATGACAACTTTGGGAGTGTTTCCGTTCCGTCATGTATAAAAATATTGCTTTAATCTGACAACATTCGGCCTTTGTACTACTCAGTCTTCCTCAAATGATTTTGTGTTTCTCATATTACATATTTCTCACGTTATATCCAGTTCCCAAGACTGTGTGAACTATAGGATTATCTCTCCCGTTTTAGAATTACAAGCAGCATGATTTTGGAAGGCCAAGCTCTCTTTCCTCCCGATGACAAAAGCGATAACGTGTCCCATTTTTACCTCTTGCAGCACACGTGACATAAAAATACTTTAGAGACAATGATTGAAGATTCTATTACAGTTCCGAAAATTTCAAACGATTGGTTTACCTTTTTCCGTCCTTTATTTACTGTAAACATTTATTGATTATTTAAAATGAATGACTTTTCTCTTTATTTAATTTACAGACACAAAACAATGACAGAAAATACTAGGGGATATAAAAATGATTCGTCCCATCATTCAGTAAAATTGACATCCATAAAATTTTAATTTAATAAAATTGTCTTAGAATAAAATTGTCCATCCATAAAATTGTAATTCCATACAATTCTACTTCAATAACTGTCACTCCATAAAATTTTTCTTCAATAAAATTGTCCTTCCATAAAATTATCTCTATCTATAAAAGGCAGGATGTGTGTGTGTGTGTGTGTAACGAATGCACGGCCGCAATTTACGACGGATTTGCATCAAAATTTACATGCACATGCTCCAAGTTGGCGGAAGGCTAAGACCGACATGGCATTTCCCAACTACCATCGATAGTGGAAATAATCGATTTTTCATGCTTCTACGGCAGTTTTCATGTAGTTTGCGGCCATTTTGTACTAGCCAGAGTGAGAGCCTATATCCGGCTGCCACGAATAGGCAGGAAGATTCTATTGGTCAGCCTGAGAGCCAACAGCTGACTGACACGAATGTTAACTAGCATACTAACACGAAAAAAAAAATTGATAGCTGCATTCGTCACAAGTGGGAAAATTTAAATGTGCATGGTACTTTACTCCAATGACTCATTCGCTTCCTTAAACTTAACGTTGATTCTGATTCCGCAGAACTGGGTTGGATGTGAAAAAGTATTTCTTAACATTCTTTTTTCATTCGGTCTTTCCAGTTACGAGTCCTTTTTTTAAAGCTGATCGTTTTGTGATCATTTTTTTTCGTTCTTTTTTCGTAACAGATTTAATGTTTAGTATAGAGCTTAGAAAAAATTCGCAGTGTGAGATAGGGAAGAAGTAAGGCATGTAGCAACATCAGCACGGCAAAGGGCACTCTAACATATTTTAAGTTTCATTTAGAGTATAATTTGTTGCTCCACATCTCCGTTACCCAATAAATTTTTATCTGTTTTAAAAAGATCCTCGAATATTTGTTGACTTCCGTTTAACAGACAATAGCGACATTTTTCGAATGTAACAGCATTTTATTTAGCATAAAAAACCGAAAGAATTTCATAGCTTAAAAGATTTGGAATTACTCCACATCCTCCAAGTAGATTCATTTTTAGGAAGTTATTTAAGCTTTATATTGTGAACTTGATACCCATACACTATGCATTGCAAATCATGGGGCTGTATTCATATTTTTGGCAATGGTTTTTGTTTGAAGATGTACCGTCAGTCATACAAGCTTCAGAAATGAAAACATAAATAAAGTCCTAAAATATTCGATGAAATGTCTTTAAAGTCAAAGTAAAACTGTTTCATTTTAAATAAATTCTTGCAGATATTTTGACGATGTTTCTTAAATAGATGTTGAACAAAATGTCGATGTTTCTTGAATAGATGTCGACAAAATATATTGACCTAGAATAAGCGCCTATTTCTCATTTTAACATCGATTTCTCATCTTATACACCAATAAAATACGAATAAATAAATTATGAAAATGAATTGTTAACATCAACTTGTCCTAGAGATTCACTAGCATTTCATTCTTTTCATTTTTGCTCGATGTTTATGTTTAGGATTTTGCATTTACTCAGATATTTTCCAAAGGAAACAATGAAAAACGTGCACTGCTTATAAAAAGAAATCAAATATTAGATCAAATAAAATTTATTTCATATTAAAATGAAAGAAAATCTTATGAAGAAATATCGACTTCTCTCTAGGGAAACGACGCTGAAATAACATTTTTTCGAACGAACGAAGACTTATTGAAACATTTGTTTAGTAAGAATAAACACTACACTGAAATGTCGAACCCAATGTTTAAATCAATTTCTAGAACAATCTGGTTGGGTATTTAAGTAAGTCAAATTATCAACGACCGACTCTATAAATCAAAGCTTTCTCTCGTATTTAGTTAATTGACATTTCTAGTCGATAAAACAAATGTAAAATCCGAAGCCTGATAAATTTTGATGCTTAAAGTGTCATGCACATAAAACTTTTCGTTTACCGATTTCGCGAATGCCGTTGATGTTGTAGATGAGTTCGGTAATACAATATGGCCGAATTTATGAGACATTATGACACAAAAATAATGGTGAAAGAAACAAAAACAATTGTTTTTATAAAAAAGATTTTGAGATTTGTAGAAAGTGATGAGAATTGTCAAAATCTCGTAATTAGTTTGTGAAGTTCGGACGCGGTTCATTTGAATAAAAGAAATGAAGTTGATGAGTTATTTAAGAATAATCAATGTTATCTAACGCAGAAGAACACACTTATAATGTCCAAATCAAGCGCTAAAATCCTTTTAGCTTCTTGGTTATGTTAGTTCGTTTGATGTATGGCTTCCAATTAACAAAAATACGTCATTTGTGAAAAAATATTGACAATCGATGAGAAGTGAATACTTTACAAAAATAGATCAATAGAATTAAATTTCAAATAAACCCACAAAAGGTCATTTTCTATTTACAGACGTGCTGACATGGTGGGACTGGAAGTGTGTATTATTCTATACCCTCCTTCTTGGACGGCTAAATGATTCAATCGTATAGGTACTGCTTCAATTTAGATCATTTGAAAGCAACAACGAACAAAAAGCAGTCATCAGGAAGTAGATTATAGAAATATTCTATCAAGATTGATAACGTTGAACTGCTTTTATACCTTTGGTGAATAGGCAAATATTTTTACAGATGGCTAGGACTTTTCTATTCAAGTGGCATCTATAGCTTTTCTAAAAAGATAAATAAAACATTATATGGAGCTATGATGATAAAAACGGTGAATATGTTGATGATAACATGACAAAAACAAGCCTAATCGACGTTTATTGTTCACTAAAGCTGAACACAATTATATATATATATATATATATATATATATATATATATATATATATATATATATATATATATATATATATATATATATATAGGTAAGGGAAACTCGGATGATTTCCACATAGAATATGTTATCGAGCGGCGCTATATCGAGTCTAATTCGTTCCCTCTCCGTCACCGAGGCCCGTTGGTACAGTTGGTTTGAAGTTTGCCTGATAACGTAACTGTGCCGGTTTCATTTCTCGGTAGTTGATGAGTCCCAAATATAGGACAAAACGGCTGTGCAGTGCTTTCTGTTGAGGTTTCTTCTATACTCGATAAATCACCTAATTGTAATGCATATACTACAGTTCAAAAGTTTGAGGCCCACAAGCAAGTTGTTTTGTGCTTTAAATAAGTGAAGCTTATTAAACCCTGTTAAAGAAAGTGCGACATGATTTTTTTTATTAGAAATTTTATTATGACAAAAAGAAAAAAGCATTTTTATCATTCAATTTTGCTCTCGTCAAAATATCCTCCTTTAGCCTTGGTTACTGCAGCACAAAATTCTGACATTTGTTGCAAAAGTTTTTCCCAAAAGTTTGATAACTAATCCCATTCTTTTATCAATGGCTCTAAAAGTTTTTTTCACTTATATATATATATATATATATATATATATATATGCAGAAATATAGTCTTAAGGTGTGCTATATTTATGGAATAAAGTGCTGAATATCTATATATATATATATATATATATATATATATATATATATATATATATATGATAAAATATAGTTTATGTTGATAGTGTAAAACGGATCAATGTTAAATATACTAAATGTGTGTAGCAGATTTGTAGAAATATAATAAGTTTAGACACTTACAACATCGAATGGCGACAATCTGTTCCATTATATATATATATATATACTAGAAGCATGGCCCGGCGTTGCCCGTGCTTGATTCAAAAATCATACAGCAGCCGCTATCACTTGACTTAAAATATTTTTGCCCTTCCTTGCCTTTAAAGGAGTGCCCTTGTCGTGCTGATGTTGCTACATGCCTTACTTCTTACTTATCTCACACTGCGAATTTTTTCTAAGCTCTGTACTAAACATTAAATCTGTTACGAAAAAAGAACTAAACAAAATAAACACAAAACGATCAGCTTTAAAAAAGGACTCGTAACTGGAAAAACTGAATGAAAAAAGAATGTTAACAAATACTTTTTCACACCCAACCCAGTTCTGCGGAATCAGAATCAACGTTGAATTTAAGCAAGCGAATGAGCCAATTGGAGTAAAGTGCCATGCACATTTAAATTTTCCCACTTGTGACGTATGCAGCTATCGATTTTTTTGCATGCTAGCATGCTAGTTAACATTCGTGTCAGTCAGCTTTTGGCTCTCACGCTGGCCAATAGAATCTTCCTGCCTATTCGTGGTAGCCAGATATAGGCTCTCACTCTGACCAGTACAAAATGGCCGCAAACTATATGAAAACTGCCGTAGAAGCATGAAAAATCGATTATTTCCACTATCGATGGTAGTTGGGAAATGCCATGTCGCTCTTGGCCTTCTGCTAACTTGAAGCATTTGCATGTAAATTTTGGTGCAAATCCGTCGAAAATTGCGGCCGTGCATTCGTTACACACACACACACACACACACACACACACACACACACACACACACACACATCCTGCTTATATATATATATATATATATATATATATATATATATATATATATATGCAGTGGGAGAGAGAGATAGTGAGAGAGCGGTTATTCTAGGCAAAACAAACACTATCATTTTGAAACTGCAAATGAGCAGAAATAGTTTCCAAAAAAGTCAAAAATATATAAACATGACGCCTACCATTATAGAAAAGAATACCTCTTGAGTAATCGGGACAAGGCGAACACTATTTTTTATCTAATCACTATGAGTGAACCAGATACAGAAAATAATTCGTTTTGGAGTCTCTCAAAATCTAGACAAAATTAATTCTGCTCTCTTTTCGTCAATCAAAATTAAAACGTCAATATGATTCATTACTATTCACAGATAATCCCCATCTACGTACACACACGCATATACACATGTACATACACAAACGTATACACACTCGTGCACACACACAATATAACATATTCTGTTTTGACATTTTATTCTATGATGTAAAATTATCGGTAGCATTTCTTTTTCTATTTCTCAATTGAAACTAATATTAGGTTGTCCCAAAAATTCGTAAACACATGATGGTCTTTATTTCGAGGAATAATTTTTGTTGTTTTTGTTATTACTTGGCGAGTAAAATTAAATTTGTTTTTTTTTGCAAGTGTTTACGAACGTTTGGGACAACCTAATATTTGAAATTATATACAAAGCAGTATGACCAGAAACATTAATGCATATTTTATAGTACAAATATTTGCAGACAAACACCATTTATAAACAAATCACTATTTCAAACATAGCAGCTTGAGTTTGATATATTTAGGCATTTTTTCTATTCCCGTGAAAACAACTTGTTTCTCTTTTCGTTCTTTTCGTTCTTTTCGTTAAAGGCCATCATTTTTTATTGCTAACTTCAGTTACTCTGACAAATGAAAGGTTAAAAGAACAACGTCAAAATATTTTCTCATTCACCTTTTGGCTAACTACAATATTGCACAGTCACACCCTGGATTATCTATACACCATTACAAATGTTGAACTAAAAATTAAATTTGTTTTTTATTAAAATTTCGGCAGCGTAAAATACTGATCGATAACTATGAAGAGAATGATTTTGTTTATGGGTTGCGTAAAAATTTAAACAATATTAATTATCAACTATGAAAATCGAACCCTAATTTGGAAAATATTAATTTTACGTGCAAATAATTTGAATCTGATATCGTTATACACATATTTTACGATCATCATTTGATGAAAATATTTGTAGAAGAACAGTAACAAAATATACTAAAAGCCGCGATAATTTGCAGATTGCACCGATACACAAAAAAAAAAAATCATCAAATATAAAGAAAAACAATGTTCAATTTATTTTCGATTTTTTAATAGACACTTTCTCAATATTTTCTTGATTTTGAACAAAGGAATCACTTATTAGTACAAACTGGAATTTTCAAAATAAATTCAAAAAATTACTGAATACATTTTAAACTGGAATTATACATGATAAAGCTGTTCACAAGATTTATACCTGATAAGGCTGTTCACAAGTAAAGAGTAAACGAAAATGCGTTCAAAAAGTCAAAGGAGGCCTAACTGTATATTTGAATCGTTATGATTCAAATAAAATGCCATTATTATATCGCAGCAAACATACACCCTTGTTCAAATTAAATGAAACACCAGCGTTAGTTTCCTTTCTTTCATCATACAGTCAGTTTTAGACCCACTGGAGTGACAAAGTGTAATCGATTTATATTTTTTTCTTAGATGAGTTTATTTACAGTTGTATGCAGTAATATGAACGTATTTTCCGGCTATATGATGAAATTTCCTTATCCTTGAAAAATATTGCTTCTCTCGTGATTGCATCATATTTTTTATCGCTCAGACACTACTGTCGATTAGTTGTCCTACGGCCATTGTCTGCGATGAACGTTACTCCAATGAAGCGTACGAAAATTTGTAACGTTACACAAACACACTGGCAAGCCTTACCAGTGAGCAAATCAAAGTACTATCGACTGGCTCGGAAACTCTCCTGATTTAAATCCAATCGAGAATCTGTGGTCAATCTACAAGGAAAGTCTTCGTGGAATGGACATACGAAGTATTAACATGTGCACTGGGTCATGTTTCAGTGAAAAAATAGAAAAAGATGCAAATAAAAGAAGAATTATTCGTTTTGTTTCAATTAATTTGCATAAAGTTGTACATTGTGTGAGAAGTTGAAATAGTGTGCACATAACCTGATGTCTTTTTGTGAAAGACTTCGTAAGGTGAATGCAAAATGAATCTACAATCCAGATTTCTGGTTATGCAACCAATACCACCGACGTTATCGTCACCCGCAGCAGTCTTATGACTGGCTGGGGTCGGAGGTTAGCTGTTATATTTAACAGTCCCCCCACGAGGGATCTATGTGGCACAAAGCAGAGTTTATCGTGGGTTCTCCGAGCCCGTAGGATCGGCCAAAAATATTCCCTTAGAACCCGTATAAACGGGTTCCGGGTCTATCTACCTCGTTCGGGTTTCTCTCTGCTCGAGAATTCGACAGATGAACAATCTATTCGACTGTTCGCTGTGCAACTGAGCACATGACCAGTTCACGAGATATATCTAGGTTGAAAGCTAGAGAAGTAACCCTTCCTGCATATAGCTGGCGGTGACCATATCCGATGTCCCCCTGTTCGAAGGTTCACCTTGGTCACTAATACGTGGTCGTTGATTTCTACTCCATCGTGATAAATGGCCGTTGACCTTACAAGATTCACCCGCCCTCTGACGGACCTTGATTTTTTTAAAAATCCTAGTCATCCTCCTCACTGGTCGGGGAGTCGGTTTAGACATCGATGCTTCGACCAATTGCTGGGTTACATGAAACTAGTAGCACTCGTAGAGTGATCTGACATAAATGACATGTTTCTGACCTTATGTTGTTTCAAAAATTCACTGCCAGAACATATTTTTTAGTCGCAGGTTTGATCTGAGATTATCACCAGTGGAGACTTTGATTCATTCGCTATCAGCGGTGATTGACACAGGTGAACACGATTTGTACTGATTGCGCTTGATGCGTGTGAATGATAGAAACAAAAAGAAAAAATTTGGTTTGGTTTATTTTGTTTTACGGTATATCAACCTCAATGGGTTCTTTAATACCGACAACATTTTTTATTGCTGCTAATATTGTTTTGTCAAAAATCTGTTTCTGATAATATTTTTCTTTCAAAATTGTATTGCTGGTAATATTTTTTTCAAAAATGTATTGCCGGTAATAGTTAACGATTTGCTCATAGCTGGGGCCCCTAACAGGTGCTACCACCCCAGGTCAGAGTGGACCTGCGTTCACCAGCAATTAAGAGGTGGTTCCACGCTCCTCAAAACCTGATCAGAGGCCTTGCAGCTGGACTTTATCGTCTACCCAAGACGGGGATATAGTTTAACGTCTTGCCCAGGACTACAAGTAAGAGAAGAAGCAGTCTTTGATACAACGAAGATGATAATGTAAGGTCCATGTACGATCGGTGCGTCCATACACACTAGCAGAGAGTAATTGACGAAGTATGGAGTCCAATAAAATGTAATGTTAAATATGAGATATTAAGTCCCATTAATCAACACGATATATAAATGCAGACAAGTGTAAGCAAAGAAAAGAAATTCAGATCATCATGTAAAATATTTGACTTTGACCAAGAATAACGATACACTAATTTATTAACCGAAATATGCATTTAAAATTCATGGTAAGAATTATTTTTTATGGAGGGTTTAAGAAATGTGTTGATTTTGTTGGGTTAAGTCTTCAAGTAATGGAATTTCTAATTTTTGGCCAATCACTGTGGTAATTGTGTTTTTGTGCATTTTGTTTTCTCACCTTTTGAATGAGAAAAGCCTTATTAGAGTAATATGCAGGTTTAGTGAAAATGTTGAAAATTTACTCGTGTAATTCTTGAATAAATTTTACCATAATTGGTAGTACTCATTTGCTGAGTCTATCGTTCCATCCCACTTTTCTTTTTCAAAACACCACAATGTTTCTTTTTCTCCCTTCAGTTACATCATGGGACAATTCCAAACTCATCCTAAAAGAGTGGTTGTGCCGGCTTCATAGACACTGTATATTCAAGAGTGCCAACAAAAAGTTTCTACGGAAAGCATAAAATGGCTGTCACTTTGATAAATCATTTATGGCAATAAATAAAAAAGAATATATTGAGAATTAAGTTAATTAAATTCTTATTTCTATTTAGTTACAGAAGGAAAAAATGAACGATCAAGATAAATCTTCATAAATAAAAAAAAAACTCAAAATAGATCTTCTATTTTTCATTATTAACTGGGGAAAAAATCTAAACATTAAGAACATATTTTCAAAATCATCATTGATTATATTCGCCTACAGATATAATTCCAAGGTTATTGTTATTCTTTTGAATATTAACAAATTCTAAATCGCCTATGAGACTGCCTGAACACACACACACACACACATTATGCCTGTGTAGGTGTGTATATGTATGCATATGTGTGTGTACAAGACAGCCACATTCTGGTGTTTGATCATCAAGATGTGATAAGGTAAATACATTTATGCCCGCCACTTATCTTCAGAGATTCCGCCGCATGTTCCCTGACATATAGTTTTCTCTTTCCTTCTAATCGGAAAAAGTCGAAGAGAGCAGACCCTCTCAGCGAAACGCGTCGTCTCTAGCTTTTCCATTTTCTCTTATTATCTTTAATTTTGTTTCGGATATTATTCTACACACGTGGGATTCGTGGTGATTGGAATTTTTTCTGTGATTGCACATTCTAGCTGTCACCCGGAAGAAACGTATTTACAAACGAAATATGTCATTCGGAAATTTTCAATCAAATTATCAAAGTATAGTAACAACAAAACAAAACGTGATGGCCACTTATCCTGTTAGTATTTGTCTTAATCTAGGCCGAGACAAAAATTTATTGTTTTGCTGAGGTAAACCGTCGATGAAAATATGAAACATCTTGTGATAGAACAATAAGAAACTCAAGTTCAAATACAGCAACCGTGGGACTCTTACCCTTTTCCGTATTGCACAGTTTTAAGCCCAGTTGCGTTATAGAATATCACAAATTGTCCACATAGTATCACAGTGTTGGGTGATGTTCTAGAGAGTCGAATTATATGATGATTACATGATAATTATACAGAACTTTTTGAGCAAATAAAAAACTGAACACGCAAGTGTAGATTTCTTAATAAATCAATAAATAAGAAAGTCTATAATCCTGTGGACACCTTTTGCTTTACTTTATTTGTTCAGACTGCCGTGGACTTGTGATGGCGTTTATGGTAATAGCTGTCTACATCGCAATTGGGATTTGTCACTTCAAAAGCTGATGTTATTCTGTCACATTTCCTCGTGAATTCATCTTTTACGCAAAGGCAGATAATCGCACTTTGCATCCCTACAAGTTTTTTTTTTCGTATACTAATAGCTTCAGAGTTGAACTGATTACAATTTGTTATAATAATAAAAACTAGCGCTACTTGTAGTAATTCCACCGTTGGCATATTTTACGAGATTATACATTCTAGCTGTCACCTGGAAGAAACGTATTTACAAACGAAACATATTAGGAAATTATCAATCAAATTATCAAAGTAGAGTTACAACAAAAAATAATACAAATTATTTTATTAGTATTTGTCCAGAGACTAAAATTTATTGCCGTTGTTTACGGAAAACAAAAAACTGATTGGATGAAAATAGGAAGGCAGGCTGCAGCTTCTAGCAATGCAGGTTCTAGAGCGTCATCGTTTGACAGAAGACCATATCTCTGGCATGCTGCCTTAAATGTTGGCAAAATTTCGCCTTCTAAAAGGTGTGCAAATTCTGGAATCTCATAGCGCCTGAAACATATAGAAGCAGCATTGGATAGTGAAACATTTCTATATCTCTAGTGCTCACTGTCTACATTCTCCTGATGATATTCAGATTCCTTTGCCTTCGTGTCCATCTTTTAGAGCGATCATTGAAGATACAATGCAGCGGAATGTCAGCGTACAAGTGTTTTCTTGCATTATCATCATCATCATCATCATCATCATCATCATCATGTTCATTCAATTTCAACAATGCAGTCAGGGTAGTGTCACGGTCCTGCTGTAACTGAGCAGCTTACTGATTGTTGCCTCTGTGAAAGTAGACACTTTGCTGGTCTTCAAGATGTAATGTAAGTTTGTAGAGAGTGTGAGATGTGTAGCTTGTACTCTGATAATCTCCACATAGATTTAGAGGGTGAAACATATCGGCAACAAACTTTTTATTTAATCATAAGCTTCTTTATTCTGTTCGCGATGTACCGGTGAGTTGTCTCTCACTTCAAATAAAGCACAGTCTAAATCGCTTATAGACGTACTTGAAAATATATTTGATGCTTTTCACTGCTGAACAAATTTCTACATTAAATATGCTGTGTACTTTTTCAGCAAGAAGGCATTGTACGGCATAACTTTTCTGTTGACAACTGTTTTGCGTCAAACTTGAACTGTCAGTCCAGTATTGCGTCTTCTGTACTCTGGATAGCCATTCAAATTCAGAAGCGTTTCATCTCTGTAGTTATTTCTTTTAACATTTGCAATTTTTCCATGCAGGGTGCAGAAGGATTATCTGTCACGCAGGGACCATGTGTCATGCATTTTTTACTAAATCATCCAGAACCGGATCATCAGTGGCATCAGGAATTTCTGTCCTGGGTATGACGATAAACTACATCCGTGTCCTGGGTAAGACGATAAACTACATCCAGCAGCGTGGCCTCTGATCAGGAGGTTTTGAGGAGCGTAGAGCCACCTCTTAATTGCTATTGTTCCCAGGTCTACAGTCTGTTTTTGTCACACCAGAAACTCGCATTCACGACGCTTGACTCTACATTTGAATGATAACTCTAACATTTTTAGACATTTAAAACAATATGCCTGGCCGTGTACACAATTCCGGAAAATCCTTGTTGAAAACACAACTATACTTAAACATGAAAACAATAAACAAAAAGTAAAAATTCTAAAGCTATATACATAAAACAGCTGAAACCTCACCTGAACAAAATAAACTATGAAATCTCTACAAATATTATTAAATGCCTATAATTGATAACAGAAGCCATTGGTTTATACCAATGGCTTTCCATACTTAATACTTCTCGAATTCACTGTCGCGCGGTAATGTGTGACGTCACAAGCGGCGGTGCGATTTTCGCTTCCGCGTCTCGTATACACGAGTGAGTCGTTGCTTTGAAATTTTTCACGCGACAAAAACAGACTATCATTATTGTTTCGTCGGTGTATTGGTTGATATATTGAAATGTAATTGTCATCTTTGATAAGGGCTTGTGTAAGCCGAAAGCTTAGATTGGATTTAAACATGTATCAATATGGTGATTTCCTTTCGTCTTTCAATGATAATGTTATTAAGCTTATCAGACAATATGAAAGGAACTTACTTAAAATAAATAAACACAACTTGTCTATATTATTTGATGAAATATGCATTAATGAATATATATATATATATATATATATATATATATATATATATATATATATATATATATATATATATATATAATGAATAACAAAAATTTTAAAAGTTTCTTCAACAACGCGCGTTGTCCTTTGGTGGAATTTATCAAATTTTCATTTGTCTTTGTACATATTGTCTTTTCACAGAAATTTTTTTTATTTATATTTTTAGTATTTTTTTTGTAATTTTTACACACATACAAACACGCACACAGACATATCTATCTATCTATCTATCTATCTATCTATCTATCTATCTATCTATCTATATTTGTGTGTGTGTGTGTGTGCGTGTGTGTGTGCGCGGAAGGATTTTGTGAAATCGTGTTAATGTATGGGGTAGGCCATAACACCTGTCACTGACATGAAGTCTTCGAGGCTTATCACGGATAACATGAACGCTCGCTATCAGAAATCTTTCTTGATCATAGATAAATTTCTACAAGTCTAATTCTTCAAATGCATATTTATCAGTGCAAACTGGGGATTTCAAAGACAAATGGTAATACCTTGGAGCAAGACTCCATTCATTTATGCTACTTAAGAACTAACAATCAAGAAAATTGGAAGCATTTCTGGAAAAAGATCAGATATACCAAAAAGACATGAATTAAACTGTCGCGTTATCTTTGTGAATATTCGTTTGTTTTAAACGAAGATTGCAGATAATAAATAGACTTCAGTATTAAGTGTTGGACATTATTATTATGAATGTGAATATTAAAATTTAATATTGTATAAACCTCAGTATATTTATTTTTAGGAAGAAAGTGGAGGAGAAACATTCGTTGTTATTGAAATTCTTCTAGTTCAATTCGAGAGACGTGCATTGATTGTGTATCAATCGGCTAATGTTTCTTTAATGTAATTCATTTACGGTTCACATTTCAAAAATATGAAGACAAAATAGAGCTTTTGTCTTTTAATTTTAATGTTTAATCAATATGCAGACTAGAAAATCCATCAAGATGAAAGCTTTCTTTAAAAAAATATAACATAAAAAACATGAAAACAAATGATATTATGAGAGCATTATTTAATAACAACTTTTATTTGCTTTTCGTTCTTAAACTATTACAGATTAAAATTGTGACATAAAAATTATTAAATATTTCAATTGATTCCTTGTTCAATTGATTTTACATTCCTCTCAGTATAATCGCTGATTTCTTTATACGCTGTGTCCTTTTAGGACTTGGGTGATCATAGCCCTCCACATCTTTCTGTCCTTTGTAATTCTAAGTAACATTTGCCTCTTTACTATCAGTTTTTGACAGTGTTTTGTAATCTACTTTACATTGTTCGGTCTGCTGTCCTAATTTTTATTGCCATATTCACGACGTTTCGACCGTTGTACGTTCCGGCCTTCTTCAGGATCTCTCTATATTTCTGAGATGATGTATTGTAAATATTTACACTATTTACATTGTTCGTACTGTTGTCCTCATCTTTATTGCAATGTTCACGATGTTTCGGCCGTTGTACACTCTGGCCTTCTTCAGTTGATTGGAATTTTGAATCAAACCTTTTATTTCGTTCACCGGAGTAGATTGGTCTAGTTCCACGCCCCATGCTTCTTCAGGATGTCTCTGTTTTGTTCCTTTATCTTAATATGCGAAGTTTTTGTTCACCACTGCAGTAGCCAGGTATTGAGCTCACAACTCTTTGGGTCAAGTCCCTGGATTCAATCAACACTTTTATCCACTGGACAATATATCCTTTGTAATCTATTTTCACAAACTCACTGTTTCACGATGTGTCTTTTTTGTCTTCAGTATTCAGTGTGAGTATTAAATTCTCCAAGCTCTCTTTCCTCAATAATGTGTCCTAGAAATGTTAACAGTTTCATTCTGATTTTAAGTGTGTGTCTCTTAAATCCGCATTTTCTTTAAAGACTCAGTATCCATCTGTAGTACCAAATGATTATCACATTTCAAGTCTGTCCTTCATCTGCCAGTGAATTTCCTTTTATTTATAATTATATTTTCCTATCTCTTAAGAATTTGCTTAGGTTTTAGAAGTCATACTTTGCTTTTCTATACCACTTTGGTTATATCGGTGTCGCATTTTCTATCGTTTCTGCTGTGGTGATCATCATCATCATCATCATCATCATCATCACACACACACATACACCATTACAAATTCAAATCTTCAATAACAATCATTCATTGGATAAACACAAAAGTGGGCGTCGCAATCCACACACGAACAATATTTTCCAACGCGTGACTAAGTAAAGTTTCCCGGCAAAAGTGCCGTGATTCCGTCACGTGACTACTATCTATAAAAACAAACACGACTTTGCCTTTCTTTCTCTTTTCTGGTCTCTTCTTACTCAGCCAAAATGTGACCTCAAGAACTCTTGTCTTGAACTTGCGGTCAGACGTTTAAGAACATTCCAACATACACGTACGTACGAACATTCCCTACGAACACACATACGAACGTTCACACATACACACACACATTTATGCCCTTCATACTAAATCAGACGAGTAAGATCCAGTAAGATTCCAGCCGTCAACACAAATCCACGATCTTGCTCAACGCACACACAAACACAGAATTTCGTAACTACAAACTTTGCCAAGTACAATTTACCAGAACTTTGTTGATTCAAACCAATTTATTCACAACACATACCAAGCAATTATATTCTTCGTGTTATTCATTCTTAACATGCAAACTTTGTTCTAATAATTGTTTCAGAACATTTAGCTCACAAGAGAACTTTCTTCAAACAATTAATTACAAATCAATCTACAGTTAAAGTGGAACAACTTCTTTCTCTTTAATTTACATTGTGAATAACAAATTATTTCATGCTTGCTGTATTTTATTCAATATATATTTATTAGTTAACAATTTGGAGTTGTTGTTATTATTATTTGAATCCTATAAGTTGGAAATATCGTTAATATAAACGTAGTGCCGCCATAACTTGAATACCGCACGTGGTACCCCACTACACTACAATACCCACGTATATTAAAATTTCTGTGCCCGCTTGTTTCTGATATGGCCAATTCAAAGCTTACAATTTGGGCCTTTTCTTTTGCAGAAGGTTCTACATTCTGACTTCTCGTAATTAGCAATTAATACTTCCTTCTCTCTTTCTTTTGCTACAATCTCTAGAAGTTCTTAAAGTTTTACTTCTGAGTCCGCTCTCAACACAGTGGCATCTGCGTATGTTATGTTATTAGATTCCATCAATACTGTCCCCTGAAAAGTCAATTTCTTTAATATATATCCAGATCTCCTTTTACAAGGATATTTTCCAAACGTTCCCTTGATGATATAACCAACCCTATCGCCGTCATTGGTTCAATTCCTGATATGGACGAGTTTTTTTTTTTTTAGATTTTAATTCCGTTTCAGTCTGCTTGAAAACGAACATCTACCGCCTGGCAGATCTTTCTGTCTTTGTTTATAATAACTGGATCTAATTTCCTGTCCTAAATTAGCTAGCCCATGGGGTCTAAAGGTCAAAAGTAGAAGGCGTTTTATCATTGTCTTCTTCAGTAGAGTTTCTGGTTTGTGTTTATGTCCTGACTTATTTAGTCTACTCTCAGTCATTTGCACAATGCCTAGTTAATAATCGTTCCTGCTCATAGTCCACTATTTCCAGTACTTATAATTACAGCTATCGCTATGTGCGTACACGATTTTATATATCGCTATATTTTTTAGATCGATATTTACTTGGGAAAGTAAGTTTTATGTGTCCGTCTGTACATAGATCGAAATCAATGTAATAATATAATTATAAAAAAAAACATTAACATTGTTTTTAATGCAAAATGACGCTTTTAGCAAAATTAATCAACGTTGTTATCGCCTTGTCGTCATCGATGTCCAAACAGAAGTTAGAATACTGATCCCCATCACGAGAATCTAATTGTTATAATCACAATTAAATTCAGCCCTTCTGGAGTCAATTCCTCATCAAACTTATTGATAAGCTAAACCCACGAACGGGCAGTTGTCCAGAGTTTTTTTTATTTTCCACAGACATGCTGACGTTTATGTAGACTCACTATGTATTTATTTATCATTGTAAACAAATTCAAGAGGAGCAGACAATTATTTTTTGTTTCTAAAAAGATTTTAACTCCATTGCTTCCTGTCCACACCATAGGAATTTCTTCTTTCCTTATTAAATCAGGAATTTGGATGATTTTTTTTTCTTTGTGGAACCATTTTGCAGTCTGTTTTTTTTTTATCATATCGGAACAGTGCATATTAGTACCGTATTAGTACCATATTGCGTATTAGTACCATATTGCGTATTAGTACTTTTCCCTGTTTATATATCAAGGCAAACACTACCAAAGATACTTCGGGTGGAAGGCTATTTTACTTTTATTCTGAACGACTACTTATTTTTTAAAAATTTTTTCCAACCAACCCATTTATACCCCGTGTATTCATTTCTCTTTTACCCCGGATATAAAAATTCATTTTGAGTGATTTTTGCACCATACCCTTTTATTCCAATATGGCGCCTACTATTCTGAAATTATCACCATCAGTCCACTGAATAATAGAAGTGACGCAGCTCTTCATACACAGAATTATATTTGATTTACGCGGCAAACTGTAAATTGAAAGTAGTAGATGAATGAAGCATTTTTTTATTATTAATTTTCACTTTAGAATCTGATGACTTTGAGAAGAATTGATGCGTTTCCAATTTTCCAAATACTATTATTACTAATATATCTATACTATGTTAATCTATCTTATATATACACCCCTGTGCAAATAAATTGAACCAAGCGCTTTAGTTTTCTTTCTTTCATTATACTATCAGTTTTAGACCCACTGGAGTGACGGGGTGTAATCGATTTCTATTTTTCCTCAGATTAGACCATTTTGAGCGGTGTGTAGTAATAATATACTTACAAAAAAGACATTAACATCTATTTTCAGGGTGTATAATGAAATTTGTTTGGCATTGAAATATATTGCGTCATCCATAATTGCATCAAATTTTTGTCACACCGAGACACTATTGTCTTGACTGTCGATTAATTGTTCTACTGCTATTGTCAGCGATGGACGATACCCCATGGAAGCGTACGAAAATTGTAACGCTGAACGAACACACTGGCAATCCTAACCAGTGATCCAATCAAAGTATTATAGACTGGCCCGGAAACTCTCCTGATTTAAATCCAATCGATAATCTGTGGTCAATCTGCAAGGAATGACTTTGTGGAATGGACATACGAAGTACTAACATGTGCACTGGCTCATGTTTCATTGGAAAAATAAGTAATAATAATAATAGTAATAATAATAATAATAATAATAATAATAGTAACAATAATAATAATAATAACAATAATAATAATAGCAATAATAATAAGAGTGATAATAATAATAATAATAGATATATAGAGATTATTTAGATATGTGCATAATATTTTACAAATTAAAGCTGTAAAAAACGAAAATACTTTTGATACGCTCTAATAAAAGAAGTTTATGAACTAAACTTAACTAAATGTGTATCATCGCATTAAAAACTGCACATTTCTGAGTTTAATGATATTTTGATTGCGGAAATGTCATCCAAATGATATGCCAATCTCTTCGTTTCATGCATATGTCGTCAGTTTGCAGCAGCTGTTAGGAGAGCCGCCCTTGGTATGACAGTAAACTACATCCGCGTCCTGGCTAAGACGATAAACTGTATCCAGCGGCTGAGCCTATGATCGAGAGGCTTTGGGGTGCGTGGAACCGCTTCTTGATTGTGGTGTTCTCGGGTCCGCCCTGACCTGGGATGGTGGCACTTGTTGGGGTCACGGATGTGGGAAGGTGGTTGATCCCCGGGCTGGGATCGGGGCGCTGTGGAAGTATAAAAATGGGTTTTAATATCAGCAATGCGTTTTTGTGAAATAACTGCCAGCAATGAGTTTTTGAAGAAAAAATTATTACCTGCAATACATTTATTAAAAGCAATACATTAAAAATAAAATCATTGCCAGCAATAAATATCTTGCCGACTTTAAATAACCCATTTTATGCCGTAAAACAAACCAAACCAAACGTAACGAGAGGCATTTTACCTAGCAGTAAATTGTTCAAGAAGAGTCTTACGAATCAATACAAACTTATGTCGAAATTATCCCTAAAGTGGTAAGGTATTGCCCCGAAAACAGAATGGGCGACTCCTGATTAAATTCTGGTTGAATCAGTTTATGTTCTCTGTCTTGCTATAGGCATGAAACCTATTCTTCCTATATGTACCATCGTCCGGTATCTTATCTCTAATCGACATATCAGAAGGAAAGAAAGAAAAAAATTGAGGGTGAGTGAACATTTTAAACAAACCTCTATTTTCCTTCCCTAAGCTAAACGCATTTAGGGTCGGACACTTTTGATATTGAGTAGGTTAGAGTCAGAGTCAGGCAGATTCAATTTTATAACATTCTCCAGCTGGATGAAAGTGTCTTCTATTAGCGGTCAGGATTTTCAAGTACCTTAGCTCGCTGTAATTAGCAATAAAATTAGCAGAATGCTTAAATCAATTCGGTATTGATTTTCCTGATTAACGATTCGGTCATTTGAGGACTAGCAGAAGCAATTTAAATGTTTTATTTCGTAGAGAACGATTTGGAAAGAAACCCCGTGACTTTCAAGATTTCTCGTGGCGCCTTATGTATCAAGCAGAGATAGGAATTAAATCTTTTAAGAAAAAGTTGAGACTCCTAGGCGCAAAGCCATAGTAATGAAGCAAGGAGTGAGGATTGAACTCGCGACAGTAACGATAGTCGCAGTACACTTCTAATCATTACATGAAAACGTAGACAATAAATTTTGAACTCGCGACATTGGTCTTCGAGATGGCCACTTGTATCATTACTCAGCTAACATCTTTAATACGATTGATATCTTATGAGATCATAAACTAGTTATTGAATATCCTATTAAAAAAAACACACACACATGGGAGTGTGAGCGCACGCAAACACACACAGATATATATATATATATATATATATATATATATATATATATATATATATATATATATATATATATATATATATATATATATATATATATATATATATAGAGAGAGAGAGAGAGAGAGAGAGAGAGAGAGAGAGATATCCAAAACTACATCATTCAGAAAATAGCTATTTCGATCCACCAGATTTTCTTGTGGACCTTTTATCAGTTCAGAGATTTTAAGAAATGAGATTAGAGCTTAAAATTTAAACAATTAAAGAGAAAAAAGAAGACGATTAAGATAGAAAAGGAGAAAGAAAAGAAGAAAAGAGAAAAAAGAAAAAAGAGAAGAAAGTTGGAACAGGATCAGCTAATAAATGTCTAAACATAAGTTTACATAGATTTCCAATATTACAGTGGGAATATAGACATTAAAGGAAAAAAAGAAGAGGAAGAGACATTAAAGGAATAAAGGAAGAGGAAGAAAGAAAAAATATAAAAAGAAAAAGTAAAGGGAAAAAGCCAGAGAGGAAGGAGAACAAGGAGGAAATTGCAGATTTAAAAGGTGGTAGTGTCTGGTTCAATTAGACAGTTAAAATAACCTTGACCTATATTTTAAAATATTAAACACTCAACTTTGTTTCAAAACAGAGTCACGAAATTAATGAAAAATAAGTCGTGTGACTGACGGATGCTGAGGACAATCAACAAACAAGGAATGGTCCTTGTGTTGAATGGACACCAAGCGAAAAGAAGCAAGTCAGAAAAGGTCGTGTGATTCAGGTACACCAAGCAACAAGGACTAAGTAAGAAAAGGTCGTGGAATTGAGGGACGTCAAGTAAAGATATCGAATAAGGAAAGGTCGTGTGTTTGCGGGACATCAAGCAAAAAGAACCAAGTAAGAAAAAGTCGTGGAATTGAGGGACGTCAAGTAAAGATATCGAATAAGGAAAGGTCGTGTGTTTGCGGGACACCAATCAAAAAGAACCAAGTAAGAAAAGGTCGTGGAATTGAGGGACGTCAAGTAAAGATATCGAATAAGGAAAGGTCGTGTGTTTTCGGGACACCAAGCAAAAAGAACCAAGTAAGAAAAGGTCGTGGAATTGAGGGACGTCAAGTAAAGATATCGAATAAGGAAAGGTCGTGTGTTTGCGGGACACCAAGCAAAAAGAACCAAGTAAGAAAAGGTCGTGGAATTGAGGGACGTCAAGTAAAGATATCGAATAAGGAAAGGTCGTGTGTTTGCAGGACACCAAGCAAAAAGAACCAAGTAAGAAAAGGTCGTGGAATTGAGGGACGTCAAGTAAAGATATCGAATAAGGAAAGGTCGTGTGTTTGCGGGACACCAAGCAAAAAGAACCAAGTAACAAGTCAGTGATATGCTGACGAGTCAGGCGTCGTCCCCTATGCATGTTCAGTGGTGGAGCGAGTGAGCTGAATAATATGGGCATCATGTGGGCGGGCATTATTCTATATGAACATCACATTGTCTTTGTTCAGGAATAGCAGTAATGGTATAATAATGTTCTAGACATATATCACGTTATTTACAATATTTACATGCCGACTGTTGTCCACATCTTTGTTGTTGTTATCACAACGTTGTGCCCTCTGGCCTTCATCAGGATACAGCGATGGAAACATTGTGATAACAATAATTCCAAGAAGGACAAGAGTCCGCACTTAAATAGCGAAAATAAGGATAACTCCCCATCCCAGAAATTCTGAGAGAATATATATGACGTTGTTCAACGTTATCTCCACAAATAACAAATAAGTGCGCGAATTGTAATTTTATCGGATTTTATATGATAAAATGATGCCTGGTGTGTCGTGGATGAATAGCATTTAGAAAATTATTATTATTATTATTATTATTATTATTATTATTATTATTATTTCCTTTGATTTCTGGCGTTTACACATTTCTTTCCGGGTCCCGCCCAGGGACCTAAGGTTAGAAATAGCATCATGACACTTTCCACTGACAAAAAAAAAAAAAAAAAAAAAATTACATAGATAAAGCCCTTCGTAAAGTGTGGGCTGTACTTGTCAGAACAATTTTTTGTATCTCTTTGAGGCATGGGCTTCCAGGAATCCCTTCAATTAGTCTACTAGAATCTTTTCCAACCAATCCTAGGGCTCCAACTACAACAGGGATTGTTGATGTTCCCATCTGCCACATTTTTGAGATTTCTATTTCAAGGTATTTTGACAGCTTTTTGAATATCTTCAAAGATACATTGCGGTCAGCAGGGTCTGCCATATCAATAAGGAGGCACTTGTTTTGATTGTGATCTCTAATAACAATATCTGGACGGTTGGCTTTGATTGTTCTGTCAGTGTGTATTGTGTAGTCCCATAGAATTGTAACAGGTCTGGGTGGTGTTCATACCAGTTATTATTATTATTATTGAACACCACAAATGACTCGTGTGATCTCGCGGCATTAATGGATACGATGTTATTGCGCATGTGCAACTATCACGAGACGAAATTCTACCCAGAATCCTGCCGAAACCGTTTTGTTGATATTCTAAACCTGCTGTAAAGCACTGATTTGCGCGTTATCTCATTTATATCTTTACAGCGCGATGATTTTGTCTGAACTTCGTGGTCGTCCATAGTTAAGTTTACGAAAGAAATAACACAGACTCTTTACATCCAATATGTATTTCAATTCTTTCAAAAGAACATCCCACCCCAAGAAGACACACAGTTTGACCCCAACGCCTCTAATTAAACAAAATGGTATGACGAATTCTTGCAGTGAACTCTTTCATCCATCTACATAATCATCTAAATTTCAGAAGCAGACAGCTCACTAGCATGAGTGTTACTAGATTATTTAGTCGCCGAAGACTGAAAGTTTTATCAGAACAATCTACTAGTCATTAGCATGTACACACTGCACACAGCTTAAATAGTGTTGCAATTTCAGTCGGTGTATATTTAGCGGTTACTAAAGTAAAATGCCGTATAACTGTAACTTGATATCGGACATTTTTAGTGACGTTATTTTTCTTGATCTAATTAGAATTTTTCGTGGAGCATTAACGATCATATTCATGGTAATCACATACGTACAAAAAGGTCTCTCCGCCCTACAAGCTCATTACTGAATAAATTAAAATATTGCTTGTTATAAAATGTTTGGCGATTTTTCTGTTTTTTTTTTTTGGTCAATAATCTCCTAATGTCGTGGCAGCGTGTGCTTAATAATACAACTTAATTCGCTTTGGTTACAATTGAAAGATCGTGAGTCATTTGAATCTGTAACGTAAAATGAAGAGTATTAATAATCAAGTAATGAAGTAATAACTTCTTTATTTCTAGACAAGGAAGAATAACCAGACTAGAAATGGTACTCTCTAAATATTTATTCTTCTCTTATTTCATAATCAAACCAAGTAAATATGACGTGTACTTAAGTTATATGGCGAATTTATAAACCACTTTAACACACCATCCATAATCTTGTTGAAGAGAGAAAACTTCATTCAATAAATTTATACGCAAACCTGCCGTAGAGCTAATATATAGATAATGAGTTGATAATGAGAATTCTTGAGTCATGATTTCATAAATGTCTCCATTGTTAAGCGCCTGTCGTATGATGATTTTTAAAAATCATACTTTACGCTCTATTTTTAATGTAATAGGTTTCATCCCCGGGCCCCTCCCGATTATATCCATCTTTGAGATTAAGTTATGCCTTGCAAAGATTTCTAATCGTTCTTGTATTTTAAATCTTAGTGTATTGACTTTAATTTCGACCTCTCGATTCTTTATTACCTCTTTGACATTGTGTTCTTTTTTTAAAAACGAAAACACATGATAATGTTGGCCATTTCATCATTTATTCCCGGTGATAATTACCGTCTGGTCACAAATGGCGACGCTAATAATTTCATCAATTTATTCTTTTATTCAACTAGTTGTGGTTTTTAGTGTTTTATGTATTTAACTGACCGCTGTCAATGTATTTTCTAATTCTGTAATTTTTGCTTCTTTTCGCTCGTGACTAAAACCAGGTGTTTCGTTTTGATAAATGGATATTTTTTTCCTTAAATCAAACGGATTCGACTTTCGCTTTTGCCTAAAAGAAGAAAATAGAAATCATTTCTCTGTTCTTTTTTTTATTTCGGTTATATCTGTCTTTTTTACGCATATTCATTCTTAGTGAAATGCATTCACCATAGAATAGCAAACTACTTCTTTTTCACCTTCCTTTCTTTCCCTTAAATAATAAAAGAGAAACTAAAATATCAAATAAAAAGAGTGTATCTTGTCTTTCACGCCATCTCTTTCACGTTAATCTTTTTCCCTCTCATAGGAGCACAGAACAAAAAATATAATTTTATAGAAACGTCGCTTTTGCAAAAATACCTAGAAAGTGAGACATAGGAATATCTATCTATCTATCTATCTATCTATCTATCTATTAAGGTTCATATATATATATATATATATATGTATATATATATATATATATATATATATATATATATATATATATATATATATATATGAACTTTAATATATATTACTTCAAACATTATTTTTATTGGGCACCCCTTTTTGAGTAAACGCTTTGTTTATTTTATTTCATCTATCGGCCTGCATCCTAGGAAAAAAAACTTATTAAACAAAATGCGCGCTTCCAAACAATATCTTTATTTGCTGGAGAAGCAACCGTTTGATCCAGCTTGCTTTAAACGTTCGGCTAAGAAAAGCTCACAATCAAACATAGCTCTTACAGTTTTGCATCAAAAATGTAAACAAAGTAATTTCTAAAGAATTAATAGATTAGTGGACACCCATTTTTCAGAAAATCCGTTTATTCTTAAAATTCTTGGCATATATATATATATATATATATATATATATATATATATATATATATATATATATATGTACGCGCGCGCATGTGTATGTGTGTGTGTGTGTCTGAATAAAGTTGTCTCATAATCACACCGAATAGGAAATATATGAAACAATTTAGAAAAAAAAAATGTTTCAATGATGATCCGAGGAAATCAAAAAAGATAAAATTTATATCACAAGATCAAAATCTACACTGGCGAGACGAAACATGATTCACACTGAAGATACTTTCAATGACGGATAAGGGAATTGCGGGTGGCTCGTGGCTCCGCATTGCTAGACGCAATATAGATCAATATGCTGCGTTTTGTGACACATTTCTTCATGATTTTGCTTAAAGCTTTCGTCTACTTGTGCCGCAGTAGCCGTTAACTTCTCGCATCGCTAATTCTTGGCTGTCTAATACCTTGTTGGTAGTTGGGAATTTTTCCATCAACATAACGTTACCGATAGACACTCCCCACTGTTTGAATCTCATCAGGTCTGCCGTTTCAGAATTGTTCTGATGTAGTCTTCGGATAGCCTTTCTCATATCGCTAGCCATAAGATTTTGGTTCAACAGTATATATATATATATATATATATATATATATATATATATATATATATATATATATATATATATATATAAATACCCGGAGGTGACAGTCTGTTTCATACTAAATGCAATCGTCAGACCAGCGTTTACAATGAAACAGACTGTCGCCACTGCGTGTTAATTTCAATGTCAACTTATATTTATATACGCTCTATCCATGATATCGAGCACCCATAAATATAACATACCTTAAAACTATATTTTATCATAGAGAGAGAATGATATATATATATATATATATATATATATATATATATATATATATATAGAGAGAGAGAGAGAGAGAGAGAGATAGAAAGAGAGAGTGAGAGAGGTATTTCCCTAATGTACTATCCCTCACATATGTAGAAATCAGTAAAAAAAAGTTTCTTTCGATTAATTTCGAAAAATATATTAACTTTTTTTCTGGCACAAATGCTTTGTGCGACAATTTTAAAACCAATAATAATTTTATGCCGAAGGCAAAAGTTTATAAAAAAATCGCTCTTGTAATTAAAGCAATAAATTTTATTTTCGAAGCAAACACCGGAAATCTTCCATTTCTGTCTCGCTTATTGGCAGTTGAAATTCTGAAAAGATTTGGTGAAATAGAGAACTTTTAGGCAGAGTTCACCTCCTACGCACAATCATTATAAATCATCAAAAATAGCATACCATATGACACATCGACTGCTCTATAGTGGTCAAGAATTACTAAAAAATTTAAAAAATCAGTGTCTTATGAATTTTTATTCCATTCAATGTTTCAAAGTTCTGCTAATTAACTCAATATATATATATATATATATATATATATATATATACACCTTGTGAGCCAGACAAACCTATCTAGGTTTCACCTAAACGGATCGTCAGGGAAAGTTCGGCTAACGAGGCAAAGAGAAGCGCATATTTATAGGCGATAGCTAAAATGATACCACGTGACCAAAGAACCACAAACACAAACGCCTAAGTTTGGTAAATATTTATTCAACAAAAATGTGGAGGGAGGGAAAAAAACAAAAGAAAAAACATTAAGGTGGAATGACAAATAAGCGGGAAAACGTCTAATTTAGTAGCCAAGATTTTTTATGTCTACATACGTTAAGGATTTCAGTTTTGGAGTTTAATAGTTGGTTAGGTTGATCATATAAAGCTATGGCTAATTTCTCCTCTGCACATAATTTACAAAATTTATGGCCTGCTTTATATTTGGGGCATTTTTAAAAATATTTCCCATTTAAGGATGGGGTCTATATTATCTTCTTGTTTGGTTTTCCATATATAGGTAGATAGCGTGGTACTATGCATAATTTTTTCGTTTTTAAAACTACTTGTGTGGTTATAATATCTTTTTTAAAATTTATCCTGAGTAGCACCTATGTATGTTTTAGGGTTAGTATCCTCGCTATTTTTGTAAATTTTCACTTGATAAACCACGCTTCGAAACGAGTCTAGTTATCTATATTTGTATATATATATATATATATATATATATATATATATATATATATTAGTACAGGTAATCGATCCGTTGGTATATATTCCTAGTAATATCAATTATCAAAAATCAATCCTTGGTATATAATCACCGTAATATTAATTATTAAAACTGATCCACAGAGAGTTCGATGTATTTATTATAACAGAGCATATGCATGTTTTACAGCAAAAAACAAAAATTACCTCAAAATGGGATAGTCTATTTCAAGCCGTTCTGTAGGCGGCTATTATCAACCCCTAAGTGTCTGTCTCGGAGCATTGTTTTAAATTTATTTTCAATGTCAGTCCTCCTCTGGTAGACGCCTTGTTAATGAGAATGGGTTTGTGTTAGCGATTGGTGGGAGTGTAAGTTACTTTATCCCGGGGGAAGCGTTCTGTGGTTGGAATTTATTTATGACGAGAAACTTTCGTTGTTTGTAGTTTAATATCAATTCCTACTATATGGCGTTTCTTATATGAACCCCAAATATGTTTGCCTGGGATTCACAGTGAATAGTTTTTGTACTACAGGTGTCCAATATTGTTAATAAGTGATGGGGGATTTAAACTTAAACCCGTTAAAATTAATGTAAATTGGCTGAGTTATAGATTTATAGATTGTGGGTAATACCCGAGCACCTAATGGAATAAATCATGCTGTCCAACACATTTATATTCATGCATATCTTCATACATACATACATACATGCATACATACATACATACATATATATATATATATATATATATATATATATATATATATATATATATATATATACATGTCCATACATATATGCCACTATACGTACACATACACCCCCACATATATGCACATGTATTCTTATGTAATTTGGAATCTGTTTCTATGTCTACATTTCGTGATTAGTTCTTTCCATTGATTTAATAGTTTGCATTGATCTCTATATTTTATTATCCTGATTTTTTTTCTTTTAAACATAGCTTGCACATATCCCTAAAACTATTGGTGTGTTCGCGAAACCTAGAATTTTCCAATTTATTTGAGAATTCAGACCGTTTCCTTCAATTCCCAAATTTTTTTCGAAAGGGCTGATTAGTGAATGAATGTCTATGTGTATTGATTCTCTTTTTTATGATTTGTCTTAGGGATAATGGTTGCCTGATATTCTACCCTAGTGGATCTGCACTTGCCCTCTACTGGGCAGTTTTCCTTAATTCTACAATTACAGGGCGTTTCCACGTCAGGTTTAGTTTTTTTTTCCCCACGGAATTTACTTAAATGTAATTATTATGAGCGTTAATAATTTGGTACATATTATCAGTGCAGAAGTAGCTAATTTTGATCGACTTCCTGTTGAATATCTTATTTAGAAGGGTTTTTTTTGTTGTTGAAGCGTTTAGTAATTAAGTTTAGGAAGTACTGTCCAATGTTGATATTTGATAGTTTGCAGAAGTGTGGGAGTGAACCAAATGATTTTTCTTTTCCTATTTTTACACCTACATTTCACTTTTTGTGTCTCGGTATTACTAATGGCGGTTGCGTAAGACAGTTAACTTTTGAAATCACATTTTTTGGAGGGCCTTTTCTTATGGTTATTTATTCTTATGAAAGATTTTTTTCATTGGATGACATTTGACTAATCCTGGTGCAAACTGTAGTGGGTATTTGTCTTAGGATTGCACTGGGGTGGTTAGAACCGATATTAATATAGTTGGGGGTTTCGTTCTCTCTCTCTCTCTATATATATATATATAGTGAGATTTTGCGGTAAGAAAAGAGCGCTCTATAGAAAATAACAGCTAAAATTTCTATACATTTTGTTTCTCAAATGTTTTAAAAATTAGGATATATGATAACGACAAAGTTTTGAATTTTAGACAATTGGAAAACATTCATGAAAGTCTATTTGTTCCGAACTCTACCCGATAACGCATTTCACCGTTTAGGCTTCATCAGATCTGAAATGCGTAGATTTGCATTTGTGTTTAAATAATGAAATCTTATTTGTTTTCCTAATCTGGCGTTTCTCGTGATTTCGAATCCGGATCTATCGAAGCCGTAAACGGCAAAGTAAATAATCGGATATATTTCGGAAGAAATATAGTTTCACGAACGTTTTCCAATTGTCTAAAATTTCAATATATATATATATATATATATATATATATATATATATATATATATATATATATTATAACAAATGCACGCAAATTTTCAAACGTCTATATAAGCACGTTCAAAATATTAAAAGAAATGAATATATATATATATATATATATATATATATAATATTACAACAAATGCACGCAAATATGCAAACGTGTACATAAGCACATTCAAAATTTGTAAAGAAATGAATATATATATATATATATATAGAGAGAGAGAGAGAGAGAGAGAGATATAGATATATGTGTGTGTGCGTGTGTATATGTGCATAAAGGCTTATTTAAAGAGAATTAACTGATTTCATTACGCAATATTTTAATTAAAAAAAGCAATAGAAACGTCCTGCCGAGTCACATGTATACTACACACAACGTTTATTTCCTGTTTTACAAGTATTCAATGTAGCCACCACCTGCAGTAGAACTCCTTTTGCTGAGGACTCGCCATTCCGGGGGCAAACAAAAACCTGAACGTTACCGTAGATACTCCGCGACTCCGCCGCCCTCGGTGGTAGCCATTAAAAACTTAGAAAATTCCTCTTTCTCATGTTCATTGACTCAATCTTTGATGATGCTTGAGAACGGGAGCAATGCCCCATGAAATCGGTTCATTCTTTTTTAATAACCCTGTATTTATATTGCTGCCATGTATAAAGTGTTGTCTAAATTATGCAAAAATGATAATAAAACTGACATCTCATTTTAACTGGTATATTTACCAAAATTACTCCCAAATATCATGAAATAATAAAGAGTGAATTTATTTAATAAAATCGCCATTGATTTCAACAAAGGTATCCAGACGACTGCAGAATCTTCTTTAAATCTTCTGCGCTGTCTCCTTGTTTAAGTTGGTGAATGCTGCCATAATCCTTGATTTCAGTTCACCTTTGGTGTTACAAGAAGATTTGTTGCTCCACTGCGTCCCACACATAATAATCAAGGTGGCTTCAGTCCGGGGAATTAAATGGCCACATGTAAAGGGTGATGTGGTTGCAAAAATTGTCTGACAGCCATGATTGAATTCCCCTGCTAGTGTGGGATACTGTAGAATCTTGTTGCAAGACATAGGGTCATCCAAAAGCCACCCTCTTTACCCAGCGCAGCCCCACATTCTCAAGGTCCTTAATGTAGCCCCTCCGTGTTGAGTCTGAGGCCCTCAACAACAAATTCGAAAGTTCTTTTCTTATCAGAATAATCAGAGTGTGTTTTCCGAGCTGCAGTACCTTTGTGATCACTTTTAAATTAATACAATTTTTTTCCGAATTCACTTCACTTTCCTCAAATAGACCCCCTAAACACTGAAATTTTCGTATTGGGCTTTCAGACCTGAATTTAAGCAGTACAGCATGTTTAAAGGTAGAAACTGAGATTTAACACGCATCAGCGACAGTTTGTTTCAGATATATATATATATATATATATATATGTGTGTGTGTGTGTGTGCGTGTGTAAATCAATTAAATAATTAAGAAAGAGACAAGCTTAAGGTTCCATGACTATAATTTATTTCCCCAGAAAATATAGTTTTCCACGTTCATCAGGTCACATCTCTAGCTACAACGATTCCTTTCTAACTAGAGATTTTTTTCTGTTGAAATAAATTATAGTCATGGAATCTTAAACTTATCTCATTCTTAATTGTTTAATTAATATTTGCTCCGGTGTTACATTGAGCTCTCTGGATTACATCTTATTTGCAATTATTCACACGGATTACCAAACCCTTCATAACCTTACTATATATATATATATATATGGCGGGTTCTTTAAACCAAGACAGGGACAAATATCCATATAAACATATGTTCGTAAATCTTTCGTTTTTGAATTATTAAGCTTAAGTTTATGGTAGATGGCGCCCTGTTGTTATGTTGACGAGGTTACATTTGTCATTCGTCTACATGTTTAACGCGTGTCGGAGTGACTTAACAGACAAGTGTTGCGTTTAACAATGGCAGGATATTCATATCATGAGTTGAAGATATGATTTTTACATACGGTCGCGCCAATGGTAATGGACACGAGGTTGCACGGTTGTATCAGATTGCGTTTCCACACCGATGGCAACCGAGTCATTCAACATTTGCGGCTATTTATCGTTGTGTTGCTGATACAAGATCCATGGCGCCACGAAATATATTTCGAGGAAAACCGAGATCCGCTCGTATATACCTGAATACAAGGAACACATTCTGCATGGCTTCTTATAAAATTAAGGTAAATTATGGAAGATGCAAAGTGATGTAATTTAATGTCTGATGAACTAAAATGAGTAAATATTGATTTGCTGATTTTTTATGCAATTATTATTGATATTCTTTCATTTTCGGATTCATTTTAAAAATTACTACTACTACCAATAATAATAATAATAATAATAATAATAATAATAATAATAATAATAATAATAATAGTTATATCAATGAGAAGAAAAATGATGAAAAAGCTTAAGAAATAAAATGAAATCGCAATAAAGCTTAGTATCTACTCTCTTTAGAAATCGGAAAGGTTCTCTCTATCTGAAGTGTTCAGATAAGAATATTAGCGAGAATACTGAGAATATTGACGAGACTTGTTGTCACTCTGTTCCCAGCAATAACATCCAGAATGTACTGGAGAGGGGAAGAAGTAACACCATAATATACGAATTATTACTAAAACCGATAGTGTGCATTTAATTCCCCTTTGAAATGCTACTGCCATGTATTCTTGCATCGTTTTTCGTAGCGTTGAAATAGAGACTTTAACATTTTCTCTCTTAAACATTGAATAAAAAAGGAGGGTTCATTTGGTTGTAACGGAATGTGCGACAAAAGAGAAAAGATCAACTGTTTGAATCGTCAAAACAATTTGTTGTCAAAGACGACAAACGAAAAGACAGACGAGCTGAAAAAAGAAACGAAAAATTGATAAAGAAAAGTTAAAAAAAAATTTAAAAAAATAGAAATTTCTCGGAGAAAAAAAATCGCTTCTGTCATAAAGAAAAGAAAAGAAACCTTTAATTGGTTGCACAGATGAAACGTAAAAAAGTCATCAAAAACTTTTATCTTTGTCACCTAAAAAAAGTGCCACAGAATCAAAGTAAAAATACACATCACCAAATTAAAAAAACAAAAAACAAACAGATAACGTCCTTGTGGAGAAAGTGATGAGACTATAAGTGAATAATTCAAAAGGAATATAAAAAAACATGTATTAATAGGGAAGGAACGGTTACACTGAGAGTAGTGCAAAAAAAAAACGATTCAAAATTCTGAGAGAAAAAGTATCTTTCAAATCAAGGAAAATATAATTCTTCTGCTCATTTATACTATTCCCAACTAAAGCAGTTTTCTTCTTTTTTTTTTCTTTTCTTCATCTTCTTGTGCTGGGATTATCATTATTAGGCTAATAGAGGAAATTCAAAGATTTACTCGAAATTTAAAATGGAAAAGAATTATTCTTTCATCAGAAAGAGAAAAACCGGTAAGGCTCGCCTGAATCTCAAGCAAAACAGTATAAAGTGTAGGTAATTTAAATTCAGTGCCTATCAGATTATCTCTCTATCTATCTCTTCATTTACCTTGATAAAGTTCCTCAGAGGACGATAATATATATATATAAATGCTCCCGGAAAATACGGTTGAGGTCTCTTGAGAAAAGGGTAATTTTAAAAACATTTGGCTCATACCGTTATTAACGCATTGCTCTTCAATTGAATTGAATTGAGCTCTCTGGGCTACTGACATATATCGCATAGAAAACGTTAAAATTTCCCTTCCACTCTGTCGTGTGACGATGGCCTAGGGCTAGAATCTCTGACTGATAACAAATCGGTCGGGTTTCGATCCCGGCTTGAAGCAATCCAACGTCTAGCCACACTGAAGAGCTGCGAAACAGTCAGTCTGTGGTTGACAATACACTCACTCACTCACACACACGCATATATATGGTGCGATGGATAAATTTGCGTCTAAATTACGCAATAATGAAAATAATAATGACATCTCATTTTAAAATATGTATTTATTAAAATTACATAAAAATATCTTGAAATACTAAACAGTAGATTTATTCAATAAAATCGCAATTGGCTTCAACCACGGACACCAGACGACTTCGTCATCTATTCTGTACGGTCTTCTTGTTTAAGTTGCTGAATGTTGCCACAATCCTTGCCTTCAGTTCATCTTTGGTGTAACAAGGGATCTTGTTGGTCTCTCGCTCGACTGCACGACTCACATAATAATCAATGGGGATTGCAGTCTGGAGGTGATGTGGTCGCAGAAATTGTCTGTTGATTATGACTGGGTTCTACTACTTGTGTGACATGGTGCAGAGTCCTGTTGCCGGACATAGGATCTTACAGCAGCCACCCTCTTCACCCAGGACAGCACTGATTCCTCAAAGCACTTGATGTAGTCCTCCGTGTTGAGTCCGAGGCCCTCGTCAACAAATTCAGGAGGGTGGTTTCCGAACTCCCTTACCTTTTTAATCACTGATAGACACATCCATCTCATTCCAAATCTTTTGTACAGTCCTCAGATTGACACCCAAACTTTCTGAAATGTTCGTATTGGACTTGAATATCAATCAGTACAACATATCGTTTAAAAGATTTCTGGCAGAGTGAATTGCGTCGTCATGGAGGTCATTTTATCACAGTCAGTGCCCAACTGACCATATAATGCAGGCGACAAAATAAAAAACAAAGTACATGCGCCAAATTTACAATCTAAATGGCGATAATTTATCCATCGCACCCTATGTGTATGTATGTGTGTGTATAAGAGAGAGAGAGAGAGAGAGAGGGAGAAAGAGAGAGTGAGTGCTGAAAGTTTTTGTGTTAGACCAAGAATCCCTTAAAAACAGCAAGAAACATCATGATGTTTTTGTCCTTTGGTCAGGTTTTGTAAAGTGGGTCAGGCTGATAACTTCCTAACACATCTCTCGGTATATATGTCTGTATGTGTAGGTGTGTCCCCGCCTATGTAACCAGCCATTTTTAAAGAGTAATTTAGCGATCAATCATGAAAGAGGCAATTAGCAAATTTATACAATTTATATTCTCTTCTAATAATCAATTCTCGTAGATTCAGGTTTCAGAATTTCTTTTAGGGTCTGTCTCGACTCAAATGAATGTTCAGTAATTTTCAAAAGAACAAATTCGCTCATTTTCTTCATTTATTCAAAAATAACTCACCGCCAATCGTTTTTGATAAGTTTTCGCTTGCAAAACTCAATGAGGAAATCTTTCAGATGACGATACCTTTAATACGACATTTGGTTTATTTGTTTAACGACGGAAAAAAAATTCTTAGCAAAGTGAAGCCTGTGGGAATTCTTAACTAGTGATTGTTTTTTCAGTTTTTTATTTTATTTTGCCAACAATAACAATATATACAGCAGACCAACCTTTTCACAGAGAATAAAAACAGTAAAGTTATTAAGTGATAGAAGCAGAACATTGGGAATTGTGAAAAAAAAAAATTGAACAGGGATCCCAGAACATTCAAAAAGAAATCGAAAATATAGACTAATCAAAAAAAGAAAAAAAGAAAAATGGTTTAAGAATTTCATACACACATAACTGAAACAAAATAAAGGGGTCATTATTATGAAATATGGATTGAACATCAAGAAAATATTTGAAGCTGTTGATGTGAATGCAAACGTGCACAAAATACAGAGGATGAAGAAAACTGATTGAAAACATGAAAACAACAATTCTCTCAGTAAATTAATAGTATAATAAGAAACATGTAAGTTTGGCAAATTCCAGACAAAACAGTTTGCTCATTAATTTTAATGATGAATGTCGAACTGCATTGGATTGATCTGATATTTGGGGTAGAAATTTGTTGCTTCAAGAAAATAATCAACTATCCCGGCTAAAAACAAAACATTATTTGGGTAGAGAAATGTTTGGAAGTAGCAGTAAAAATGTAGGTCTGTTCAAATGTTGACCATTGACCACCTTTTTCCAAAAATGCTTTAAAAACACCACATTAATAAAAGGGTTCCCAGCCTTCGCAAATATTAATAAAATAAAATGTCTGAGCGCTATCATTAAAAATATTTCTAGATTTCTAAATTTCTAGAATGGCGAACAGTATTCAATCAATGATCTCCGATAAGCAAAAGTTTTAAAAGTATTTTTAAAATTAACTCTTTGAGCCCTGTGTTCCTGAACAGTTTTAAGCCTTCTGCCTGAGCCCCTGAGGCTGCTACATATATGGAGCAGCCAGAAAATCTTATCTAAAAACTCTCAATACAATCCATCATGAAGGATTGAGACTCGTCTTGGGGGCATTTAGAACATCCCCTGTGGAGAGCCTTTATTTTGAAGCGTATGAACCACCACTAAAACTTAGATTCACAAAATTAGGTCTGCAATACTACACTAAAATCAAATCTCAACCCACCAATCCAGCCTATAATTGCATTTTTAATTCCAAATACCAAGCCATATTTGATCAAAAAGAAAAGGCCATAAAACCTTTTGGTCTCAGAATGAAACATACAGTGGAAGACAACAACATCTCGATTACAAACATCCACGAAACCGTTAAACTAAGCTCACCTCCCTGGCAACTGAAAGAACCCGTGGTCAACCTTGATCTCAACAAACTCCCTAAAAATAAAACACACCCATTAACCTATCAAGAAAAACTCTATAATATTCATGAAAAGTACCCAAATTACTCGCACATTTACACTGATGGTTCCAAAAACAGCAATAGAACTGGATGTGGAGTAGTTCTTGGTAAGAAAACAGTGGAAAAATGTCTCCCAAATGAAGCTTCCATATTCACCGCCGAAATCTGTGCAATAAATTTGGCTCTTCAGATTGTTGATGCCAGCAACATAAAAAAATTCATTATTCATTCCGACTCAATCTCTGTCCTACAATCCATAAAAAATACACAACAGAATAACCCTCTTATTGTTAAACTGTTGAACAAACTGAACACCTTGACACATAGCAAAAAGGTGATATTTTGCTGGATCCCAAGCCATGTTGGAATCCAGGGAAATGAGAAAGCTGATTCCTTAGCCAAAGCTGCTCTTAACATGACACCCGACCAAAACATCAAAATCCCATACACTGACCTAAAACATAAAATCAAGACAACAATAACACTAAAATGGCAAAAACTATGGGACAGAAATACCAATAATAAATTGTACCAAATAGCACCAATTCTAAAGGAAAGGCAACTGAATCTTAAAACAAGACTGACTCACTCTTTCATACTAAAACAAGAACCTACTCCTAAATGTTCCTGTGGAAAACAATACACTGTAAAACATATACTAATAGAATGTACAAATCTCGTACATATCCATAGAAAATTCTATAACACGAAGAACATGAAGAAATTATTTGAAAAAACTGAACCAAAAAATATATTGGATTTTTTAAAAAGAATTGGTCTCTTATCAAAGATGTAGACTGATGTATAAAGATCATATCCTACCTTTTACCATTTTGCAAATAAATTGTCCTTATCAAATGGAAATTCTTGACTTAAACAAAAATACCTAGGATTATTTAGCAGTGTGCAAGCAAATAAGCTCTAGCTTGCTAAAAATGTTCCATACAAAATAGGCATTTAAAATTGATATATTTGGCATATATATATAAACTGGATTTGGCATTAAATAACCCACAGTGGTTGATATGCCATAAAACCCAACCAACCAACCAACCAACCAACCAACGAACTGAGCTCCTGAGTCAAAATTCGCAAATAATTGGTATGTAATGTTTCACGGTAGATATAGAGATAGTCACAAGTATTTACCCACCATTCAATCGGTGGCTGCGTATTAAGTCATTTTTCTCTACCACCGTTCAACCGGTAGTTGGACCTTACTTTATACTTTATAAACCGGTGGTAAAGGCTAAAGGGTTAAAACAGTAGAAAAGTTAAGAAGGTCAATCGAGGAAACCGTGATGAAGTTGACAGAAAATCAAGCAGGCATCTTAAATGTTAAAAATAATAGAAATAAATTACTAAATTATATAAGATCCTATATAAATCACATATATTTTATCTTATATTATAGTTCACCTAATATAAGGCTCAAAAGCCACTCTTGGTAGAGGGTTACAGAATGAAGTGTGATGTAAGCGGAAGTAGAAGAAAGTTAAAATTAGAGGATAGATGTGGATCCACCGCTGACTCGTCGTGTTCAAATTTGTAGTTATAGGAAAAAAGCATAGTTAGTGGGATTTTCTTTTCGCAAACAGAATCCGGAGGAAATTTGGGTGTAACATGGCGGGTCCTTGCTGTAATGGTCTGAACTGGTGGATGTGACGGTTTTTTACCGTGTCAAAGAGTGAAGATGATAGACATTGAAAATATAACTTGAAGAAGACATTCTGTCGAAATATTGTTTAACATTGTCAAACAATGTTTTTTCTTTTCTTAAATCACGTCCTTCTCTTAACTGTTGAAAAATATTGGCAGAGTTACGTCAATCATTTTGTTTTTTAATAAAAATAATAATAATAATAATAAACTACAACAATTGGCCTTCAAAGATACTTGGAAACTACAAAAGACTGGAGGATGATATTGTATTAAAGAACATGAAAGTAGTAAGCGACTTTATTCAGTAATAAAGGAAGTCAACAGGTTCAAAATAGAGGTTAAGGTGCGTGAAGAAATCATCCTTCGCGGTAATCCTCACATAGATTATTCTATCTATCAAATAAATCTATCATAAGCTTCTAAATCCAAGGAATTACCTTGGTTCGATGGAATTAGAAAGCTGAACATTAAGAAAAAAGTCTAATAATTAAATTATCGTTACTTAGGCAACATTGTGATACATAGAGACTTCTTGTCAACTGTTTCCTACCGATAATCGTCATGAGTCCCGGGTGTATCGATTTCAATTTAATTAGCACTGTACAAGCCAAACGGGTCGTGATTATTTATGTATGGATCAGTACATCTGCCTAGGATCAGTGTAATATCTGTGCACTCGGTGAACTCATCAGCTGCATGCCAAGTCATTGGCACATGAGATCAAAAAACAGGAAAGGAAGTGACATGGGGTGGAATGAAGAATCGGCAGAAGGTAAAAAAGTGTAGAATAAGTCAAAGAAAAATCAGAGAAAAATGAAAAGAAAACTGAATGAAAATTAAGAGAGAAGTGTTGAAAACGGAAGACAGTTTGGCTGTCTTGAGTTCTATTACTCATTTTCCCCCTTCTTATTTTAAAGTGGGTGAAGCTTTAATATATTTTTGGAGCGTGATATCAAAGGACAGGTGCATAAAACAGTATTATTATATTTGATTGTTTTCTGTCATGCCGTTTGTCTCACGGCATTAATATTCTTCATGAAACAAAACATTAGACGCCCATACCAAGCACTTCCATTTTCATAAAACAGCTGAGTCAACAGAAATATTTAGAAAGATAAAAAAAACAATATATTTTTCATGATTTCTTGATAAAATCGTGCAAAGAGACAGCGTATCGATGAGAATACGAATCGGTTTCAGATACACGTACTCAGTGACCTATATAAGGACAAATCCAATCATCTTCATCACCAAAGGCAGAGTTTGGAAATGGTGGTTGTTCTCTCTTCTTCAATAGCCAACTATCAGATAACGCATGATTGCAATTAAAATGAAATTAATTAGACACAATTAGATTGCAACGTATAGAAGTGGATAAAAACGAAGAATTCATTAGTAAACGAGAGAGACTTTTGTCTTTTACTTTCTTTAAGGCTTTCAATGGAACCCCCAAACTATTAAAAGATATTTTTGCTCATCTGGTAAAGATGCCATTTTTAAGCTGTCAGCTTCAATGTATTCACTTCATGTTCATACCAAGGATTGTCTGCAACCGTCGTATAAAACGTCGTCTACAGGAAGGAAGAATTCTGGGATTCATATTTGACGGTGATCCTTATTTTGGTTGTTACGAGTTTAAATTTCTATTTCACGGGGATGTGAAGAATTATTGCTAAAAATAATTTCTGAAAATGACTGATGTACAAACATATTTAAAAAGAAAGCATAGGTTTGGGTGTTTTTAATCATTCTACACCAAGCAAAGAGGTAAAGTGCAGAATGATTACTGAGATTGAAAGAAACTTAGAAAATCTTATTGATGAGAAAGGACAATACAAGAACAGGATCCAAGGTGAGTGATGAAGACTATTTGAGCTGCATTGAAGATTGGAGTTGACACGAAAGCAAGAAATCGGAAGAGACTTCCACAAGCGAGAAGTGCGAAACTATTAGAATAGAACTTATTATTATTATTAATATTATTATTATTATTGAGTATTAATCAAACGCTCAGCCCATTTTATGATTAAGGGTTTATGTAGGCATGTTTTCATTAATATACTCCATTTGTAATGTCGTGTATCTGGTTCCTGCAGTTGGTAGAAAAAGTTAAAAGTTTGAAACATCATAATAATCATAATCATTCGTTTTATTTTATTTGGCCATTTGCTAAATGAAACATCTCGGCTGTAGTGGTGGGGATGGGGGGTGGGGTGGCTAGTCTCATAGTTAATTACTTTCTCGATATTTTCCAACGACCTGATCGATTTTTTAATTGGTTTTTAATTTTACGGATTTCTTGTATATCTTATTTTGAATAATGTATTATAGAAATTAAAATAAATATTTTACGTAATTTATATTAAATATAAAATGTTATTTTCCATTTGAATACTTTTAATTAAAGGCTTTTTTTTTCCTTTTACAACATAAAAAATATTTTAACTTTTAAGAATATTTTAATCTCTTCTATCAATTAAAAAAAATAGCAAAATAAATCCTGCATTTAGAACGAATTCACTACATGTAGAGGCTTCGGTTTTGCTTAGTTTTACTCATGTTGAAACTATATTTTGACACAGAAACGTCTTAGTGTAGAATTGGCTGGAATTTAAAAGGTCAAGTGCTGAAATAATCACTCTTAGATCGCTTTCTTTGAAAAACGCAAGAAATAAAATCCCTTTTGACACGAAAGAATTCATTGGTCAGGGGAATTGAATAAAACAATTTCTTTCTAGAGAATTCATAGGTTTCATCCTGAGTGTTCGATCTTTGCTAACTTTAAGGCCCTCTATCTAACGCGACGAACAGTAGTAAATATTTATTTATAATGTTCATGTCATAGAACAATGATTTGACGTAAAAAGCTATCTGCTAATGAAATACATGAGTCAGTTTTACGAGGGGAATCCTATTACATATGAATTAAGAAGCAGATTCAATTTACATAGGCAACTTTAGTTCATGGAGACAGATTCCCAGGAGTATGTTTCCCGAAAACAATTCTCTTAACCTCTTCAAGTCTAGAGTTAACGGTTATCTATTCTATAAATCCTCATAATTAGCCCTTCCTTCCTCCCCCTACGACCATACATTTTCATTTAGGAACAATTTACTTTGAGTTGCTCAAGGATCTGCAATTGAATGAACATTAAAAAAAAGCATTCTTAGGGTTTCAGTCATAATGCAAGCTAGTGACATAAATGCTGATGAAGCTGCCTTTACATTATTGGGGCCTTGTGCCAGATTAGGTAAAATATCTAAACTATTTAGATCAGATGGGAAATCTTAAAACAGACAGCTTCGAAGAAGAAACCTGTCACGTTTCTCAACAAGAATGAACGAAACTCGTTATTTTGCGATGGATCGACGTGTCATTTTATTTCTTATTCCATTATTTAATGAAATTTTATCAGATTCCGTGGTTAAAATTTCATATGAAGAAAAGTCAATTTCCTCCAAAAGTTTTTTATTCAATGTAACCGCTTAACAACCGACGTTGTTGGCAATAATAAATATAAAAATATAAAACTACCTGAAAGTATCATCTGAACGAATCGTGCTTCCTCCTAATAAAATGATATATTAAAAAGACGCTGTTCAACCATGAAGTCATATGTAAATCTATCTGACATATATGATAACAATAAGGTTGGTCAACCAAGGGGATAAAAATCTGCACAGTTTGGGCACCCCTTTTAATCAATTGCCTAAAGAAAATTAAGCAAATATACGTCACAAATACATTGACGCAGACATTGATTTGATTTTTAATACAGGTAGACATTTAAGATACACAAGGCCAATGAAGGCAAATATATCAAGAAAGTAACGGGATGGTACCTTTGTTCCCTTGAAAAACAGCGTTCAAGATCTTGTTTTTTTTTTTTTTTTTTTTTTTATATCTGTGCTTAAAAACAAAAATCCGTCCTGTGTATGACGATAAACTACATCAAGCGATCGGGCGATTGGATATTCTGAAGAGCGTGGAAACCACCTCTTAATTGCTGTTCTTCCCATGTTCACTCTGACCCTGGGGTACTGATACCCTGTTATGGTCCTAGATATTCGCTAATAGTTAAACCCAAAATGGGGTAAAACCACTATGAAAATATAAAAATGTTTATGATAAAAATATCAGCAATAAATTTGTCAAGGAAATAATTTAAATTTCGGCATTGAATGACCCATAAGGAGTCGATTAACCGTTAAACAAACAATAGACACCAAAATAAAATACGCCAGTTTTATGTACGACAAGCTGAACTTTATCTGCAGTTGATATAATGACGAAGATCAGCCGAGAAAGGTCAGTTGGAAAAGCCGCAGGCAGAAGATGTGAAGGTCTATCACGCTTTCGGTGTTAGCATCAAATATTATTTCATAAGAATGGTATTTTATTTAATATCTAAGTATGAAACCTCCTTACATTGAAATGCTTATAATCACACACACACACACACACACACACACACACACAGAAAGAGAGATAGAAAGAAAGAAAGAGAAAGAGTATTAGCAATTAATTCAATATAGATTATAAAAGAAAACCATTTTTTAGTCTCCTTAAAATATTAATTTGTAAAACCTAACTTGATAATTTTTGATCCGTGGTCAGATGAACAGATGTAACAATTCATCAACCAAAATAGTTTACTTACATCACAGTCAAACAATAGAACTACAGTTGTCACTCGCTTCCAGTTGTCACTAACTTCTCGGCAGGGTTAGGGTTATTGGTCCTAACCTGGCATCTCAGCTTCAGTCTCCTTTCCACCGCCGTAATGTAGATTTCTTATGCCTTTTCTATAACTACTTTCATGGTAATTGTTCTGATCAACTTGCTTCTATCGTATCTAGATTCTATGAATTTAAGCGCAGTACTGGATTGGCGGCAAGGTCTCATCATTTTACGGTTAAAATGGCGAGAGATGTAACATTAAGTTCGATGTTAACAGTTTTTAATTCTTGTTCTTTTATTTTCCCCTCTCCTTAATAGTAGTTTTTCTCATATTCTCTAATACTCAGTAACCCTTTGCATCCTAGTGGCTTTATTGCCTTGCTTGGGGGGAAATGAGTAAAACCCAAAAATGTACGTGTTTCTGTGGGAAACATATATGTATATATATATTAAAACTTGCTACTTGGGTGCATGCTTGAAAAATTATATTAGGTTGGTGCAAAAATAATGACGTTTTCTCACATAGTAACATATGTTAGAAAACGTCATTATTTTTGCACCAACCTAATATTATATTTTAGGCTCTGTATATTTTTCCACATTTCACATTAAGTTCTTTCATTTAAGAAGTTGATGTTTTCTTGCATATAGTTAACATTTAACGCACACACACGCCCGTATATATATATATATATATATATATATATATATATATATATATATATATATATATATACATACATGGTTAGCCTTGTATACAAACACTTTTTATAAGAAATCAAAGTAGTCATCTTTGCTGTAATAGCAAATATAAATTTGATAGTAGAAATAACACATTCACCTTTTATTATTATTATTATTATTATTATTATTATTATTATTATTATTAGTAGTAGTAGTAGTAGTATTAATAATAATAATAATAATAATAATAATAATAATAATAATAATAATAATAATAATAATAATAATAAAGTTCTCATTATATTTGTTTTGCAGAGTAATGATATGATTTCCTCCTAAAAGCGGAGACTCTCTTCGAATCAACGCCGATGGAAGAAAGAAAATTATTTTTTCTTTAATAATAGTTTTTCTTTACTTTTTCGATTGTCAGTAATTGTGAAATAATAGTAATTATTCTTAAATTTTCGAAAAAAAATCTCGTTAACCGAAGCTACCTTTGTTCTTGGAATAAATTTCTTCATGTTCGCTGACCTACACCCTAAGAAAATTCTTCGGTAAAAAGTAACTGATTTGAATGATTTTAAAATTGCCCGAAACGATATTTTATTGGTGTATGGAGATGAATTGAGATTTTCACGACAAATCTCATCTGTATCAATATTTTAGGAGAAAAACCTAATTATTTCAAAGAAAATTGTTTTAAAGTTCACATTGTGAGCTCAAATATTAATTTAATTTGAATACACAAATAAAATATTCAAATATCGAACTTTTAATCACATATCTGATTTTGATTAACTACTGAGCATCGGTTTATTCCTTTTAATTGCATTCTTGAACTTATAAATTGAATCGATTTGTTATCAAATTATTTTATTAATATTTAAATTTTGACAAATAAATCGACTAAAGAAATAAAGTATTTCAAATTGGGTTATTATTTATGTTAACCAATTAATATTGCCTTTAGCAAAGAACATCCTACTGAAATGCTCCAATCATCTGACCTCAAATATTACAGCATATCCCCAAAAAAGCTTAAAAATTGTACAAATGTATTGCAATCGTCATACTGATTGTATGGTTATTGTCATACATTTCCAGTACGTTCCCTTTCTCAATTAGGAGCGAGTATCTTGAAAATTTGCTTCTTTAAGGTTAAATGATTACCAAGAAAACTAAAAGTCTTTTGTGGAACTTGTTAGAATTTACAGTTTCTATTGTGAAACATGAAATACTGAAGTGCTATTTCAAAAATTTAGAAAAACATCTACTTTTGTCTTTAAAATGAACAGATTGCGTGGACAGTCGTTTGAACCCATATAAAAGCTAGAGTTTAAAATGTTTATTTTCGAAGCTGTCAGGTAAAATCTTTCTTCATTCAGAAGATGAAATGTACACCCTTTATTTATTCAGCTTTGTGTGGGATTCGTCGTCGTCGTCGTCGTCGTCGTCTCGTATCCAAGAATTTAATTTCCTCTTTGCTGATTGCTTCCTTTATAATGATGGTATTGATGACTACATTCACCGCCGATGTGAAGGTTCAGGACTAGAATCTTTCAGTTTCACCAAAACCTGCTCCCATCATCCATTAACTATCGCCGTTTGGATTTGAAAGATTTGGTTGGGGGTCGAAGAAAATCAGAATAGAAGAATATGTCGATGGCGGAAATCAACTTGCTACTAAGTGAGCTACACATGTGATTTCATAACCTTTCCTCTGTGGTACATATGGAATGGGACATACAGAATCCAGTTATGAAACTGCAACGGACTGCCGTTGACTCTGTTATAATTTCAATAGCGCCTTCTGTCAATCGTAGCCCTCTTTATTCAGTCGTTGAGACTTTTTCTTCTCCATCGAGCATCTTGACACGCCAGAGACGATACCATTGTTTGTCAAGCTATATTGAAATGGGAGACATCACAAGGAGAATTCACACTTTATGTCTGAATTTTGGGGATGATTATTGTACCCAACTGTGTTATTATAATCACAAAATTTCGACGGTGACACTCTCTACAGTATAGACAACAGGACGAGAACAATCTGCTCGCCTTAATGTAGGGCTCAGCCTGAAATTCCATGAAGCTTAGGTGAATTGGAAGGCATCTAGTAAAGACCCAATGACATAACAGCCGAAACGTTGTAAACGAATGTAAATAATAATTCGTACCCTTTCCTTTAGACAAGATACGAACTAATTTTGTCGATTTTATTCTCAAAGCTAAGAACCGTCATCCAATCTATTCTCATTTCCATAGACAATGGCCAATCGTAAATACATTTCTCGAAGTTACTTTTAAACCTTATATTATGTATTATTGTTCGTTAACATAAAATTCTGAGATACATTCATCTCATTTTTATATCATTAGGAATCTTAAAACAAGCTTTTGTGGTGTTGGATTTATAAATAAAAAGATTCTTATTGACAAATGTCATTGTTCAATGAATATTCTCAAGATGGAAAAATGTATAAAACGAAAACGAAAGAGACGTAGAGAGAGGACAAGATAAATATACATAATTAGGGAGAGATCGTTCATTCTTTTTCTTTCAATATTTGATTATGTAACAACAGAAATGAAATGGAAACAAAAAGAAAGAAAAGCTATGAACTATTGAGGAGACGATTAAATGCAGACAACTTACCGCCATCAGCAAATATGAAATATTCAACGAACGTCGCTTTGACTTCTTCAAATGAAGAATAATGCATTCCTGTTAGCGAAGAAAAGACAGCGTGAAAGGAAAAATGAAAAGGGAGTCAATATTTAATGCGTTAATTCATGACATTCAAGCATTTTTATTGGCCGCAAACCTTTCATTCTTAAATTATAATTTGAATTGTTAAATTACCGGTATATACTTCTATCTATCTATCTATCTATCTATCTATCTATCTATCTATCTATCTATCTATTATTCATCATGAATCTATCTATGTAAGTTTGTTCATCATGAATCAATCTATCTATCTATCTATCTATCTATCTATCTATCTATCTATCTATCTATCTATACACTTTTACATTATTCGGACTATTGTCCTCATTTTTGTCGCCATATATCACAACGTTTCAACCGTTGTACGCTCCTTCTTCAGGTGGTTGGAATGTCGAACTGAACCCTTTATTTCGTTCACTGGGTTAGACTGTTCTAGTTCCACGTGCCATGTCTAATGGATTTCAGTTATCAGTTATCTCTTGTTAAATCCCCTCCCCACTGCCTTAACTGGGTATTGCACCCATACACTTTGGGTCATGTCACTGGATCTAACTACCGCCTTTATCCACTGTGCCATGTGACCTTGAGGACATCTGGGTATGAATTTCTGGGTATTATAAACCTAATGTCTTCAGCCATCATCTTTTACCAGTGCTCATATTGCAATTTTTGCTGTTATTTCATGTTTTTACCAGAGCTCATTTTGCATTTTTTGTTGTTGTTATTATCGTTTTTCTTTAGCACTCCTTATTATTGGTTCCCATATTGTATTAATTTCTATGCTTTGGGAAATTTGGGAATTAGCCTATATGCTAGGTTACAAAAATCTCCTGAGCCGACCAAGCATAGAAATGAATACAATATGGGAACCAGTAATAAGGAGTGCCAGAGAAAAGCGTTAATAACAACAAAAATTGCAATATGAGTTCTGGTAACTGACAGATAACTGACATCCATTAGACATGGCACGCTCTACATTCCAAACTTCTGAAGAAGGCCAGAGCGTACAACGTCCGAAAGTTTGTGATAAATATGGCGACAAAGATGAAGACAATAGTCCGAATAATGTAAATAATGTACATAATACCTCATCTCAGAAATATAGATAATGAAAAGAATAAAAATATAGACAGTTATCTATCCATCTCAATCTGTTCATTATCTATCTATCCTTGTTTGTTCATTATTCATCTGTCTCTCTCTCTATATTTATCTGTTTAATCCTTAAGTTAAAAAACAAAAATCTGGGAATAAATAAAGTAAAATTTAACAATCAATTTGACTTTATTTTAGACCAGCGACCTATTGTGAGACCGAAAACTACCTACACAATAGACTCTTCCAGCCCTATATTAAGTAGGTGACATAGCACTCTACAGGAGAGTAATAGAGAGTGATAGAGAGTGATGGAGATTGACACAGTGAGAGTCTTGTACGACTACCAGTGTTGGACACTAACTTATAGTAAGCTCCGCTTACACTATCTCTGTAACCTGTTGTTAATATATCTTTCTTACATCTAATCCGTGTTCCGTGTTTTACTTCTGTGGGCCCAACTTTGAAACCCACATCAGTGGCGACGAAGGATTCTAGAAATGCACTCACGGCGAAACCAAAATACCTTACCAATCCCACATCTGGGTCGACAAAGAATTCTAGAAACGCATTCACGTCGAAAAACCGCAATAGCTTGCCAGTCCCACAACAGTGGCGACAGAGGAGATTCGAGAATTTCGTTCTCACCGTATCAATAGCGACATTACTCGAAAAATACACAAACTCCACGCGTTCTCACATCAGTGTTGAACGTGAATTTAAGCTGGTATTAATACATGAGCGATTTAAAAGCTAAACACCCAACGTCTACATATATTCCAATACCAAACGCCATTGACAAACTAGCGATTCGACATCTACGGAATATCAAAGTGTGTCCAATACGATAACGATTTCTACACACCCATACACACAGAAAAAAAAAAGTGTTCGTAAAAAACTTACAACACAAGATCAAGTACTACCATTTGTACTCAAGTTTTCGAAAAAAACTATCGAAATTTTTTTTATGTAACTGAGTTGAACTCGGGCATAAAATTATTCTCCCCTCAAATTCACTGAGTTGAGTTTTCTTCTTTTTGTACCTCTATAAAAAAAATACATAAGTGTCGTGAAAAAATTATTCAATTCCGTTAAAATTAACGGAACCACGGGGAAAAAAAGCTAAACACGTTTAGTTTAACTATTGTCTGTCCATATTTTTTTTCTGTAAAAGAAAAAAAAAAGGAACAAAAATCTATCAAGATTTTTTTGTGTACCTCCTCTTAGTACACGTGTTTCAAAGCAACAAAAAAGCGCTGTCATTTTTAAATATGGAAGATTTGCAAAAAGTAGTTGCCCAAATGTTAAAACTAAATTTGGACCAGCAACAAAAATCAGAAGAAAGACAACAACAACAACTATTTTTGGATTTACATAAACAGCAAATGGAATTCCCAAAAATTACGCTTCAGAATGCTGAACTACAACAGAAACAACTTAAAGAATTACTCGTAAATACATTAAAAGGCTCAAACTCTGAAAAAGATACAATATTCTCCCAGAGTATAATTTACAATTCAATAGAAACCTTTGAATACGTACCAGAGAACAGCAAAACGTTCCAGGCTTTTTACAGGCGCTACGAAGATATTTTCAACGTAGACTGTCAACAATGGCCCAGCGAAAAAAAGGTACGTCTTCTATTGAGAAAACTGGGAACTACAGAACATAGTAGGTTCGTAGACTTCATACTACCCAAGAAAACGACTGACTTGGATTTTTCAGAGACGATTAAGCTCCGATTGGAATTATTCGGGCCTAACACAACCATGTTCCACAAACGTTGGAAATGCCAAAGATTTTCTAACGTTTGCAGCATCGGTGAACAAGCTATGTAATGATTTTAAACTAGCCGAACTGACTGCCGATGATTTTAAGTGCTTAATTTTCGCACAAGGTCTAGTATCTGCAGAAGACGCCGAAGTCAGACGACGGGTACTGACTAAGCTTGAGAACGATCAAGGATTGACTCTCCAAAAACTGGCAGAGGACTGTCAAAGAGTAATATTTGTAAAGCGTGACTCAAACACTATCGAGGAATCAGGTGTGACTCAGATTAATAAAATCAGAAGTAAGTCTACCTCCTATTCCCCTAAAAAAGACAAAAGGCAAATCTCATGTCCTAAATTCCGCAGTAACCAAAACCCCCAAAAGTTAAAGAAACCGCTCGGACCATGTTACAATTGTGGTAAATGGCATTGGATGAAATTCTGTCCAGTTAAGAACAAAAAATATTGCAAAAATTGCAATAAAAGTGGTCATACTTTAACTTCGTGCTGGTACGCCAACAGAACGAGAAAACCCCAAAATAAAATTAGGCAAGCTCAATCTGACAATATTGTTGATAGGAATTTAAGAAAATATGTAACAGTGGATATTTTCAATAAGTCCATTAAATTCCAGCTTGACTCGGGTTCTGATATTTCAACCATTAACTGCGTACTTGGAGAAAATTGAAAAAGCCGACCTTATTAAAAACGGATAAAACAGCAAAATCCGTAACTGGCGAAAATATTAACATTTTAGGCGAGGTAATACTTAGAGTAACACTAAATGGAGTTACCAAAAAGCTCAAAGCCTACGTATTAAAAACTTCAGATAACTTATTTGGAACTGATTGGATAGAAAACTTCAATCTTTGGGATTTCCCAATGAGTACATTTTGTCGCAAGATACAAAGTACAACGTCCAATTTGGTAAATCTAAAAAAGGAACTCAAACAACAATTTCACCAGGTTTTTTCTGGCGGCCTTGGGAAATGTACTAAAATGAAAGCTAACTTCAAGGTGAAGGACGGTGCACAACCGGTATTCAAAAAGAAACGGAATGTCCCTTTCGCTGCTCTAGAGCAAATCAATAAAAAGTTAGATAGACTCGAACAAGCAGGTATTCTGTCAAAAACAGATTTCAGCGAGTGGGCAGCACCTACGGTCTACGTAAAAAGAAGTCCATTCAAATACGAGTATGCGCAGATTTTTCCACAGGGTTAAACGATGCCTTGCAAGATCACCACTATCCTCTCCCAAGCCCCGAAGAAATTTTCAATAAACTCAATGGTAGAAAATTTTTTTTCTAAAATTGAACTCTCGGACGCATATCTTCAGATAGATGTGGAAGAAGAAAGTTCCAAATTGCTCTGCCTAAACACCCATAGAGGGTTGTACAAATACAACAGGCTAGCTTTTGGAGTAAAGGTTGTGCCTGCAATTTTCCAGCAGGTCATGGACGCCATGCTGGGCGATCTTGACTACGCAACAGCCTATTTGGATGATATACTAGTTACTAGTAAAACTACGGCAGAACGCCGGAACCATATAATAAACGTATTCGAAAAGATACAAGAATATGGATTTATGGTTAAGGAGGAAAAGTGTGACTTTTTCTTACCAGGGATTAAATACTTAGGTCACATTATAAATAAAGATAGTCGTCGGCCGGATCCAGAAAGAGCCAACGCGATCAGAAACATGCCGGCCCCAGATAACGTTCAAGCGTTACAAAGCTTCCTCGGCCTAGCTAACTTTTACCAAGGGTTCATTAAGAACATGCAAAGTTTGAGAGGGCCTCTAAACCAACTTTATAAAAGGACAAACCATGGTCATGGACCCCGGAATGCCAAGACGCATTCGAAAAGATCAAGAAAACTCTTACTTCAGACCTCTCCGTCACACATTTCGACCCTAGTCTCGACATCATAGTCGCAAGTGATGCAACCTCGTACGGCATAGGCGTTTGCATATTACATAAATTGCCAGACGTTTTGCGAAAAGCTGTGGCTCACGCATCAAGATCTCTACTTCCAGCTGAGAAACAATAAATCCCAAGAGGAAAAGCGTATTAACAGATTTACTTTTTTCTCTCCTTTTCAAAAAAGAAAACTCTTTGGAAGTGGGGTATTGTGAGACCGGAAACTACCTACACAATAGACTCTTCCAGCCCTATATTAAGTAGGCGACATAGCACTCTAGAGGAGAGTGATAGAGACTGTTTTTGACCGTTTGTTTGATATTTTTGAAATTTTTGACGAACGGCGAACATTTTTTTCTGCTAACGATTTGTTTTCTTTCAGTGTTGCAAGAACTTTTTGGACGTCTTTCAGAGGATTATTCTGATAAGTTATTCTTTAAGTTTTATTTTTTTTGATTTTATTCTTCTATTTCTTTTTGTTTGTTTTATTTTTGGGGCTTCGGCCCTCATAATTTTTTTTATTTTAGTCCGGTTTGATTACCGGACGATTTCTTTTTATTGTTTATTTCTTTCTAGTTGTTTTTTGAAAAAAAAAAGTCAGCACAGTTTTTTGGAAAAAAAGAAAAAGAAAACTTTATTTTTTCCTTTTTTATTAGCGACTTCGGTCGCATTCTCTCGTCTTTTTTGGTTTAACTATTTTGTTTTTTCTTTTGCCTTTTTTATTTTTTTTAGCGGCTTCGGCCGCAAACCTTTATTTTTTTTTCTGGTTGTAAACCAGACTTTTTCTTTTCCTTTCTTTTTCTATTGTACATTTTTCTGAATTTTTAAAAAAGAGAGGAGTTTCAGTTTTTGTTTTTCGTTTTTTGGCTGCCTTTGGGCGCCATTTAGATTTTTTTTCCTGTTTAATTTTTGTTTGTCTTTTAATTTTTCCCAGTTTATTTATTTTTTAAAAAAAAGTTTGTCTTTGTTTCTTTTTTTAAAATTTTACTGATACATCCAGGCTTGTTTTTATTTGTTTAATTCCCCCCCCCCAAAAAAAAACTCCTTTCCCCAAATCTGGTGATTATATTAAAAAGACCCGCAGGTGGTAGTCTCCACGCTTTCAATATGGCCGACGGTGCCAGTCGGGCCAATATAAAAAAGGACCTTTTTGGGTCGGCTGCTAAAGCCAACCCCCCTGATAATGATGCCAAGAAGCGGGCTGATGGTAGCCCGAAATCTGACCGGATTACTAGCTCCAAGAAAGAAGCTAATAGTAAAAATGTCGAGGTGCCAAAGCAGGCACAAAGTAAGACGGCCGAGGAATTGCCCTCTTGCTGGAAGTCCCCACCAAGTTGTATTTTGAACATGGCGGATTTCCTGGATAAGGCGAAAGGTTACGCCCATCTTGTAAATAAAGATGGGTTCGTCGATGTTGTCCAGGAGCTCGATGTGTTCAAAAAGAGAATGGTGACCGTTTTTGTGGTGGACAAACAAACCAAAAAGATTTGTCGCTCCACTAAAGACACAGTGATTAAATCACTTTTGTCCCTGGGGATAAAACACCAAAGAGTAATTAAGGGTACAGGGTTCTACATGTGGGAAATTCTGCTGTCCACACCAGAAGATTGCCTGGCCATGGCAAAGAAGGAGTTGATCACGAAAGATCTAATACTAAGAACAGAGTACGAAGGCCGGAGACGGACCAGGGTGGCCGTGTTCGAGGTTCCTCCTCAAATTTCGGGAGAGCTCTTGGCTGCATTTTTTATGCAGTACGGCCAAATTTTAAGGGCTCTCTCCGACAATTTGAACGGGGGATGGACTTTTGATATCATGCTGGATCAAGAGGCCTTCAAGTCCGTCCCCAACTGTTTGGTGTTTGGTGACCGGAAAATGCCGGTCATAGTGACCGGTAGGAGACCAACTTGCTGGAGGTGTGGAGAGACTGGTCACCTTTCCTCCTCCTGCCCAGGGAAGAAGGCCCCTGGAGTTCCGGTCACAGGCGACCAAAATACCCCCTTGGCCGACAAAGTAAAATCCGCGGCGCCTGTAGTGGGCCTAGCTGCGGGGCGGACCGTTGGGGAAAATCCCTCGGTTGGGTCCAGACCCACATTACCCCCGAAACCAACGCCTGCCACAAGTGTGGTTAAGGAGAAGGATGAGGGGGAATGGCGCCTCGTGGTTAGGGGCAAGGGGAAGACCCAAACAGCGGTTCCTCAGTCCCAACATGACCCCGGGGACATTGTCACCTACAGCCCCATTCCCTCTACCAGCTCTGAGGGCGACACCTCGGCGTCTTATGCAACGACAGCTACTGAAGCCCCAAAATTAAACGAGCCCGGCTGGGAAAAAATACTGGACATAAAGAAGCTTAAAGAGAAGCTGGAGAGCAAGCGGGGTAAAAGTCAGAAATCGCTGGGGGCACCGGGCTCCCTATCCTCTGCCCCGTCTTCCCCTTCTGATCGCAAAAAGACCTTCTCAAAACCACCTCCGCCCAAATCTGTACCACACTCTCCAAATAAACCTATTCATTCGTCCAAACCCTCTCCGGTGAGGACTCCTTCCGGGTGGACTCCTTCGACTACCCCCAATATCTCACCCATGTCGACTCCTATTCATTCACCACAAAAAAAAGATTCAGAAGCCCGGATTCTCAGACAATCACAGAAAAAAAGAAGAAAAAATCATTAAACCACCGTACCTCCCAGGAGAAGACGTCTGCCGCGTTTCCCGGGACCAGGCGGACAGGGTCTTTGGACAGACCAGAAATCCAAAAGATTTAAAGTCTTATGGAATTTTCAAAAAATAAATGACCTAGAGGTGGAGAAACCTGATAATTTCCCTTCCGCAGTTAGAGTCTTAACTGTGATTAGAACTGACCCGGGAACGCGGGAGATTTGGGGCATGATAGAGGAGGCCCAGTCGTCGCTCAAAATGGTGCCCCCAGCTGCCTATCTCCTCGACCCTGAAACTGATGAACAGAATCAAAAACTCAAAGGGAGGGTCCCTGTTTTTGTTCACCCATCCCTTTATAGAGCTCTTAAACTTACCTACCCTTCGGACATCGGCGGCCTGTCGCAAGATGAAACCGTCGAGAATGAGATGGCGTCCGGATCTATGGGACGAGCTGTCGGTGTCCTCACCCCAGCCATGTTCTATCCTGAAGGACAACCCTAATCGGCTTCACAATGGCTCTCTGGTTAGCCAGTTTAAATGTCCGGGGCCTGAGGTCCGAGTCTCGCAGGGCGAGGCTCACTCGTGACCTTCAGCGCCTCGGGGTGAATGTATGTTGTATACAAGAGACCCGGTTTTCTTCTCATGATCGTGAGGACATACTGTCTAAGGGGTTCGCCCTTTATTCAGCCTGTTTTGATGGTCGTTCGTGGGGTGTCTCTTGGCTAGTGAGCAGGTCTTTGAAGGCTGCTTGTACCCTTGTCTTCGCGGATCCGGCGGGCAGACTTTGCGTGCTGGATGTTACCATAAAGGATAAGGTTCTACGTCTCATTGGGGTTTATGCGCCCAATACCCATTCCGAGCGGCCTGCTTTGTTTCGGCAGATCGCGCCGTTCTTGACGTCTCGTCGGGTAGTTTTAGCGGGGGATTGGAATGCCGTCCTTGACCCCGATATAGATCGTATAGGGCATAAACAAGGTACTAACAACCCGGATGTGAAACCATTTCGGGACTTTATCGATCGGTTTGATCTGGTCGATAAGTTCCGGAATGAACACCCTCGGGAGGTAGCATGGACTTGGACAACTAGTGGCAACTCGGCTCCTGGGACGCTTGCGAGCTACCTGGACCGAGTCTTAGTTAGGAGAGTCGATGTAGGGCTCTTAGGGTGTCCAAGTTTCCATTACATAGTTTATACGGATCATAGGCTTGTCCGGGTCCGTGTAAACTTAGATAAGCCTAAGGTTAGATTGGCTGGTTACTGGAAATTGAACTGTTCACTTTTTGGTGATCAGGGTTTCTGGGACCAGCTGTTACTAACCATCCAAAGGGAATTGACGGGAGCGGTTGTGGGAAATGCCTGGTGGGGAAATCTTAAATCTAAAATTCGAACGTTTGCTGCCGATTTTAGTCGTCGACTCAATCTAGATAGATTAGCGGCGCAAACTGCTTTAGAAGATAAAGTCGATCGGGCTGTGAAATCCCGTGTTAGTGGATTAGCTAAGGCAGAGTTGTCCTCCTTGCTTATCAAGATCTTGTAGTTAGGGCTAGGTTAAAAATAATGTCTTCTGAGGCAACGAATATGGCCGCGGAACTGCGTGCAGAGGAGAATAGAAGCGCGTCTAGGCGACATATTGCATGCGTCACGTTGCCGGATAAGCGGACCGTGACTACAAACGCGGGCATATGTGAGGTCTTTCGGGACTAATTTCAGGATCTTTTCACCAGGGAGCCCGGTCTGAGCTCTGCTCAGTTCGACGCCTATTTGGCTGACTTTCCCTGCCTCTCGGCAGCTGAAGCGGCTAGGTGCGAGGGTCCCATAACAGAGTCGGAGATCTGGGAAGAGCTGAAGCAGGTTGGCCTGGATAAGTCTCCGGGACTAGATGGTCTTCCCTACGAAGTTTACTTGAGGTTGTCGCACGTTTTTTTTCCTTTGCTGGAACTGATTTACAACCACTGGATGAAGCAGGGGTCTTTACCCCAACGCTTCACCAGGGGTGTGATCAAGTTGCTGCGTAAGGACAAGAACGGTGGGGATGGGTTAGGGAACTTTCGCCCTTTAACGATGTTAAATACGGACTTAAAGATTTTGGCGAAGATCTTAGCCAACCGTTTGCAGCTTGTCCTGTCTAGTCTGATTGGCCCTGAACAGACTTGTGCTGTGAAGGGTAGGACTATTCAGGATAACCTTCATATGGTACGCTTGATCTTAGAACAAGTCGACAGTGAAGCCGCGCTGATCAATTTAGATCAGTCCAAGGCCTTCGATAGCGTTGACCATCGATTTTTGGAGGCTGTCCTTTCGGCGGCCGGTTTCAGAGCCGACTTTCGCTCCTGGATCCGACTTTTGTATGCGACCCCCGGTGCGCTGGTGGAAGTGAATGAGGTAAGATCGAAGCCTTTCGTATTGTCTCGCTCCATTCGTCAAGGTTGTCCGCTCTCGCCTCTGCTTTACGTTCTTGCGTTGGAACCTTTCCTTCGCAAGTTAAAGGCGAATCCGGTCCTGCGCGGAATTTCCCTGCCTGGGGCTTCCACCTCAGCCAGGTATTCTGCCTATGCTGACGACGTTTCGGTTCTTGTGTCGAGCAGAGCCGAGATTGACGTAGTCAGCAAAGAGATCAGTGGGTATGAGATGGTGACAGGGGCCAAGATCAACCGCGATAAGTCTGTGGGCTTGCGGTTGGGTGCGTGGAAGGGAGTTTCTCTTCCCGGACCTTTCCTCTGGACGGATGGGCCGATCAAGATACTCGGCGTCTGGTTCGGTCCTGATCTCCAGTTGGAAATGAATTGGTCGGAGGTGCAAGGGAAGGCCGAGATCGCGGGTAAACTGTGGTCTCGGAGGAGACTTTCCCTGAAGGGAAGGGCGGAGGTATGTGTTTCACACATATATCCGATTCTCCTTTACCGACTGTCTGTGCTTCCACTCCCGTATGCCAGACTAATGTCATTAGTCCGGACCTTGTTCTCTTTCTTGTGGAGAGACAAGGCCCCTATGGTATGTCGCGAGATCTGTTGCCTTCATCCCTCTGAGGGCGGTCTGGGTATGCCTAGCATTGAGATTCGTCAATATATGCTTCGCATTACCTTTCTAGACCGAATGTGTCGCGGATTGGATGAGGTGGGCACCTTTTGGAAAGAAGATGTCCGTAAACATTTCCCATCCCTGAGAAGTGTGCACTCGTGCGAGGAGGAGGCCGGCCGTACACCTCGTGCCGAGTGCTCCTTCTACCGCGAATGTCGTAGTGCTTTGAAGCTCCTCTTACGGACGACGGATGGCCTCTCCGACGCCCAGGCGTTGTCTCGTAAGGCATTGTATCAGTTGTTAGTTAGGGGGTCCGTTCAAGATGATCTGATCGACGAGTTCGGTCTTACGATACAGGAGGCTCGCTCGATATGGCCTTGGGCGCCTGGGTTGAAATGTCTCAATAATGATGAGGCATCACTCACCTGGCTGATGATTCGTGGGGCCCTCTGGGTCGGCAAGAGACTTTGTTCAGAAGGTTTGGAGAAATATCCAAACTGTCGTCGCTGTACTGGGGAAGTCGAGACCATTGGTCACGCCTTTTTTCAGTGCAAGACGGTAGTGCCGTTGTGCAAGTTTGTTGAAGGTCTCATGGTTCGCATGCTGCAGGGAAAGTTCTTTGTCCTGGAAGCCAGTTCTGTTTGTAGCAATATGGTGCCGCAATTGACGAAGGCTGAACACTGTTGCTTACTAGGGATTATGAGAGTCGTGATTTGGACGACGCATCAGAAGGGATTCCATGAGGGCGAGAAGTTCACCTGTTCCCAACTGATCTTGTTCTTTAAGCATCAGCTTAAAGTCAAGATTAGGACGGAAAGGCGGCGGCTCCCTTCATCGGAATTTGGCAAAAGGTAGGTGAATCTTGCGCGAATGTGTAGAGTGAAAGGGGCTGACCTAGAGTGGCATTTGGATGTCGGTTAGGTACAGAATTTTGTCCTAACAGGGTTGAACATAGGCAACCCACCCTGATTTTAGGTTAGACTAGGTTTTTGTATTTTGAATTTTTAGTTTTCCCTTTTTTCTAGTAAACTTAGCTAGGGTATGCATGCTCATTGGTCCCTTTTATTTCTGTCCCTATTTTTTTTTGTTTAATTCCCCATCCCCTCCATCGTTAGGTGGTCAGTGATGTCAGTTCTCTGGTGGATGCGGGACGACTTTCGTTTCGTGTGTGTGATTTTTCGTATTTGTTGTTGTGTATGAATGTGTGTGTGCCTGCGTGAATGCTTGGAGGTATGAATGCTTTTTTTTTCATTTCTTCATAGTCCCGCATTGATTTCGTCCGGTGAACTGATGTTTTCTGCCACATTCATGGTTTGTGTGTGTGTGGGGGGGTTATTACTAACACAGTTTTGTTTAGTTTAGTGTAAATATTTAAAGCACATTGTAAATATTCATTTGGGGATCATTTTTTAAAAAGTTGTTAATTTTGACCCCCCCCCACGAACAATAATTGTACATAAGGGGTCTAGTTAGGACATCATCGAGAATTTGAGGTATTATGGTGGGCGTAGTAAGAAAGGTAGGAGTGAATGTGTTGTTTTGGTGATTGGATTATTGTTGGCTTGATTGGGTCAGTGTCTGCGACTAGCTAAGTTTAGATTTAAGACAGATGAAGACCGTCCTTCCCCACCCCCCTTTTAGGCCTTGTGCCGCATTTTGTATTCATACAAATAAATATTGAGTGATAGAGAGTGACACAGGGAGAGTCTAGTACGACTACCAGTGTTGGACACTAACTTATAGTAAGCTCTGCTTACACTATCTCTGTAACCTGTTGTTAATATATCTTTCTTACATGTAATCCGTGTTCTGTGTTTTACTTCAGTGGGCCCAACTTTGGCACCCACATCACGACCATAGCTGATTAGATGCCAAATGATAAATCTTCAAACATAATCAATCAACAGATTAAATATGACTGGTACATTTTTTCGCTTTTCGAAATTTGAATCCTTTTCGAACGCTCAAATTTCTCCTTGCAAATGTGTAAGGTATTCTCCTTACCTCCTCGTAAGTCAGACATTTATAGAACTACTTGGGGTACCTAGGAATTTTAACTTTCTGAAGTGAAATTGAGTATGAAACTTATTTTGGCATCTATTAATGTAACCTATTGCGTTCACCACAGGTAAAGTCTTTTTCGTTGAAATCTTCCGATGAAGATTAAATTCTATTGCAACCTTTTATATTCTTTGGTGTGAATCACATACAACAATAAAATTGAAAATGACATGTCACTTGCTACTTAATAGGAACACAGTATTTTTTTAAATCATTTCACCTCAAGCAAGGCGATAAGACCACTGAGCTTGAAAGAAACTAAGAAAACATTGCGAAGAAAGTACAATAAAAGAACAGGTTTCAATGAAACAAGGTGACAACTGGCGTTGAAACTGCATTTATTGAGGTCATTATTGACAGGAAAGCAAGAAGCCAGAAGTGAGATCCAGAAGGGATATTTAAGTTTTAGTTTTTTATCGTTTATATTGAATGAAGGGAGATAATTCAGAATAGTTGACGCTTCCGTTTTTTTTTGTTCGTCTGTTGAAGAATAGATGAGAAATAGTTCCCTGAAAAGTATTCTTATGATTGAATCTGTCGATCGAAACAGAGAATCTTCTTTTGTAATTGATGATCAATCCGGTTCAGAAGACTGAATAAATTCAAATTCTAGTGAAAAGTCACGCAAAGTTTAATGTCTTGATGGCGTACGTGCGGAGAGGAAAACCGGATGGAAAATCGATCATAGAGGAAGTAAAAGTCGCAAAGCATACTGGGAAATCGAGCTGAGCGTATCAAATAGAATACGTAAAAAAATAAAATGAAATTATAGCATTGCAAGTTTTTTTCTTCTGAGAACCATAAAAATATATATTACCAAAACACACAGGAAAAAAATATACATATATATTTGCATAAGCTGCCGACATTTTAAAGAAATGGTGTCTTTACGCGCCCCTGTTAATAAAAAATAGCGCAAATATTTTACTATTCCCTTAATCTCTATTTACGCGTGTCTCTTCTCACTCAGCTCACACACACACACACGCGCACACTCATAGACACACACACTCACAAAGACATACACATACATGCACACTCATTGATAAACACACACACTCACAGAGACATACACATACACACACTCATAGACACACATGCACACTCATAGAGATACATACACACTCAAAGAGACACACATACACGCACACTCATAGACACACACACGCACAAATACATACACATACACGCACACTCATAGATACACTCACACTCATAGACACACAAACTCACAGAGACACAGACGCGCAGTTATAGACACACACTCACTCACACATGCAAACACACTCACAGAGACACACACACACGCGCAGTCATAGACACACACACACACTTACTTAGACATACACATAAACGTACATTCATAGATACACACACACATTCACAGAGACATATACATACATCCACACTCATAGACACACACGCACACTGATAGACACACACACACACATATGTGTGTGTGTATTGCAAACATTCTATAGAAATGGTGTCATTACGCGCCCCTGTTGAAAGTAGAAAGCGCAAATATTTTACTATTCTCTTCCAGTTAGTCTCTTCTCATTCAGCACGCAAACACACACACACAAACACGCGCACAGACACACACATACAAACACACACACACACATATATATATCAATAGCTTGAGTAGTAAAATAGGTTGTCTAATAAGAAAAAGGAACTCATTTATGTTACACAAATATTAAGCTTTCAAATTATCTCCTTCATGCACTTAATTCAATGGGAAATTCACGGATCCAACATTAGACATCAGAGATTTCAGATCCACACTCAGCTTCTTGACTATGTATCAGGCCACAGATTTACTTGACAAATCTCTGAATATCTACGCACATATGAAAACAATATTTGAAAATATATGGGCTGAATTCAAATCAAATCAGTTTTCTTGATGCTTGCAAGTTTCAGTATGTTAAAGTTGTGGGTAACTCGGTGAGGATCGAACACGCTACAGTAGGAATGAATTTTTCAAGAGCTCTACACTGACATTACGTTTAAAAATCAGTTTACTATGGTACAAGTCAAAATCAGAGAAATGATGAGTCGGCAATTATCAGGTCATCCCATAAGTTCTGTCCGAATTTTAACTTTTTGCTAAAATGAACGAAATTTAAAGATTATTTTATAATGTCTAATGGAGGTGAACATGCATTTAAACTGATCAAATTTTATTTCAGAGAACAATAAAATTAAATTTTGTTTGATTAAAACCCTGCTAATATGGAAGTAGCCAAGAATCATTTGAGGCACATAATGCTTTATGAGTTCAAGAAAGGTAACTCAGCAGCCGAAGCGGCTAGAAACATTCACTCAGTTTATGGAGAGGAATGTGTGAATGAAAGAACTTGCAGAAGATGGTTTGCAAAATTCAGAGGTGGAGATTTCACCTTGAAGATGAAGATCGAACCGGATGTCCAGTTGAGTTTGATGAAAAGCTTCTTGAAGCAGTCCTTGAAGAAAATCCTGCTTTATCAGTTGAGGAATTGGCAGTGGTTCTCAGTTCAAACCATACAACTGTTTATCGTCATCTTCAACAACTTGGAAAAGTTCCTAAACATGGAGAATTGGTGCCTCATGAATTGTCTGAAAACAACCTCAAATCGCGAGTTGACATCTGCTCTTCTCTCCATTCTCGCCAACTTGTTTCACCTTTTTTTGATAGACTTGTGACTGGCGACGAAAAATGGATCTTTTATCGAAATGTTAAGCGTCGTAGACAGTGGCTTGGTAAAGGGGAAGGACCCCAGCCACAGCCGAGAAGGGAATTTTATGGGCAAAAGGTTCTTCTTTCAATCTGGTGGAATCGCCAAGGAACAATCCACTTTAAATTCTTACCACCTAATGCAACAATTAATGCTCAAATATACTGTCAGCAATTAGAGCGTTTGAACCAAGCTTTGAGGAAAAAAGATCTGCTCTAGTGAATCGAAAAGAGGTGATGTTTCATCAAGACAATGCGCCACCGCACACAGCAAGAATCACGCTAAAAAAGATCGAAGAACTTTTGGGAGAAAATTCCTCATCCACCTTATTCTCCCGATCTTGCTCCTTCAGACTACCATTTGTTTCGTAGCTTACAGAATCATTTGGAAGAAACAGCTTTTGTAACATAGGAAGAGGTTAAAACTGACATTTGTGAGCTCTTCGAATCAAAGCCAAAAGAATTTTACAGTAATGGAATTAGTAAGCTTGTTAATAGATGGAAGGAAGTCATAGATAACCAGGGAAAATACATTGTTGATTGAATCTGTAATTAAATGTAACATTTGGTCACTTGTTTTCTTTATTCAAAATTCGGACAGAACTTATGGGATGACCTGATATTTATCACGGTAATCGTTCAACTGAGAACAGATTGTTTCGGAAATCAGCGTTTGAAAAATGATAAATACACAAGTTAAATAAGTAAGCAAACGAACGTTTCTGATTAACTCGATAAAACTTAATTTATGACCTCTGACAATACGAGCAATTGATCTGAACATTGAATTGATTTTCGCATTTGGCCTCATGTAGAACCCGTCAAATGAAAGCACACGAAAGCATGGACAGAGACAGAGGTACACTACATGCATACGCGTACACATACAACCCCGCCCCTGTGAGCACACACATACACAGACGCAGGTACACATACAATATCTACCCCCATAAAAGTCGAGTATATTTTTCAAATATATTTTCAGTTATTATTTGTTCAATTATATTTTTCATTTTAAACTAAGACGATCGACAATTCAATGAAGTATATTTTAGAATCTAAAATTTGTACGTGAACTAAAATTACCATAAAATTAGATTTTATATTTTTGTCTGATTATCCGGGGAGAGCAATTATCATCGTTTACATTATTTAGTTACACAAGTAATATTGTCCTCATTTTTGTTGTTGTTATCACAAATCAGTTGATTGTAGATCCAGGTAATCTTTAGGGAATTGAACACTTTATTTAATCTATCAGGTTAGATTGTTCTCGTTCCGTTGTCAAAGCCTGAGGATATTTAGTACTGTTCAGTCACTGAGCCCAAGAACACATAGCCTAGCCTAGCCTAGGGATTTAGCGGACAATTACTTATTGGCCGAGTGATTAGAACGCATTCTGACCATGAGACCCGGTTTGGAATCTAACCATGATCGATTTGTCAGGAAGATTTGCTGATGTTATTGGACTGAAGGGGGTCGATCACAGAATGCGTCACATTTGAAAAGTACCTGAAAACCATACTTAAGGGTTGACCTAAGTCTTGTTAGTGAAATTCGGGGCCGTCGATAGTTGTGCTAACACGAAGTCACGAATCGTGGCCGAAGACATAAACCTGCAGGCCTTGTTTAAATTGTTGATCACGCTAGATAACAGGTTCTTTTCCCAGAAACTGTAGCTAAGGTCTCATAGTTGCGGTATAAACACAGGCGGGCTCTCTGGGTGTTGAATAAACACAAATGCGCCTGAGTAAGCGTCTGCAATAGGGATTGGCAAGCCGCTCGAGTAGACGTGTATCTTCGAATACGAGTGGCCAGCTATATTCACAATTACTATGTCAGGAAACTCACGAATCGACCTTTTACTTCATTAAGCTATTGTACCCTTGGTTTATCTCGAAATTCCCTGGATCGACAAGCTCCTGATGAAGCCCGGAGAGAATAATGGCCGACGTGTCATTATAATAACAAAAATAAGTACTTATATAAAAAATGCAGATTTTATATATTTACCCCATCTCGATGGTAGTAGGTAGATACGAAGTCAACAGTGAAACCTTATGTGTGGGTAGTACCAAAAAGTCCCTTTCGAACTTTCATTTTTGTGTCACTTTAGACATCAGGGATTGATCAGGATTTTTCTTTTTGAAGAGCGATGGTTCAAATACAGCATGATTGGGAAGTTACAGGTAAAAAGGCGTCAAGCAATAAATATTAACTTTTCTTAATTTTGCAATTGATATTCATCGATGTCACTAAACAGTAGATAAACCAATCAGTCTAACATGCAAACCCTTAAGTATCACCAAAGCACCCTGTTATAAAAGTAGAAAACGCTAATTTGTTGCTACATAATATTCTATGTGACTAATTTAAATGATTTGTTTATCTTTGACGGAAAATAATTGAACATTCTTAGAAAGAGAAGAGCGTTTTGCAGAATAAAAAACAAAACGTAACACCTTGCTTTTTTCTTCTCTTCTTTCTGAATATTTTAAATTATCATCCATTTCCTTCAAGACGTAGGGGATCATGGCTCTCCACAGCTTTCTCTCCTTTGTAGCTCTAAGCAATATTTCTCTTTTTTTTTTTTTTACAATTCTTCCCACTCCCTGAGCTGCCTTACATTTTCGCAAGTTTGTTAGGTGGGTTACTTTTTGTACCCCTGTTGCCTTCAATTTGCCTTATAAATTTCAAATTTTCCAAGCCCATTTTCCTCATTATATATCCCAAATATGTCACTGTCTCTTTCTGATTCTAAGTAAATACCCTTTTCTCCATTTTCCTTCTCGTCAATGGTATTCTCAGCATCCTTCTGTAGAACCACATTTCTGTTGCCCCATGTTCTGTGAGGAAATTGTCCAACCTTCACTAACATATAGGAGGATTGATATTACTAGGGATGACGTGTCTTACCTCTGAAAATTCCAGACCGGGGTGAATACCGCGTTTTTGGGCCCCGCTGTAGCCTCCGTCATTTTTCAACATTGTTTTATGGTCATTTTTTTATAATTATTTTTAAAATGACATTACATCGTCAGTCATCAACTAATAATCTACAGCGTATATCTGCATGGCCGGTGCGCTGCGTACTACGCCCGAATCCCGACGAAGTTGTATCCCCAAAGAGGCTAGGTTCAACAGCGTTTTTTTTTTTTTTTTTTCTTTTTATACTTTTTACTTTTTTCTACATAACTTATATTTTCAGTCATCAACTATAATAATCGACAGGGCCGGTGCTTACTACCCCGAACATTTCAAACGCGTAGAGGTTTCCAAGCCTACTGGGAAGTGGGACAGAAGTGTTAATTTCAGTAGGCCTTATTTTTTTTTAAATTGTAATTTTGCTTCTGAACAGTTCTTTTAAATTAAGAGGGTAAATGTATCTCTCGGTAAAATCATTTTTCTATTTCTAGATCAATTTATTTATTTTTTTTACTAATAGTAGCACTAACCAGCATTCCACGGCTAGTAATTAAAATAAAATTTCCAGTCCCTATTTTATAGATTTCTAGAAAGATATATTAAAATAAAATAAAATAAACGAGAAAATGATGGTTTAAAAAATAAAATATTTTGTGAGCGAGCACGGAGAAGTATTATTAAAACCTACTTTAAAAAAACAAAAGGTTATATTTTATGTCTCTCTTTGTCCTTAATACACACTTACCAGAGGTAATAAAACAATAAACTCATAGATACACAACGCATCTAAACAGATCTAGATTCATAAGAGGATAAAATGGAAGGATTTACTTAAATCTTTTCGCATGAAATTTGAAGTCATTAATTGGATGTCTGTATAATAGTTTGACGCTATTGATAATCTTATTTATTTTATGAAAAAGAATATTTTATTCAAACTTATAAAAAATAAACTTCATTGATTTTTTTTTGTTTCTAATGAAATAATAAAGTGTTAAACAAATTAAAATTTTTTTTAAACCAAAAAAGGTTTGAAAAAAAAGTTAAACATTTTCATTAGTTCTACTTTTCAATTCAAATAGTAAAATGCCGATAATTTTGCTTCGAAAAAATAAATTGTCAAAATCTTACGAATTTTTTATGAAAGATTTTTTTCATCATTTCATTATTTATGGCATAGAGTATTTATTTATAGAAAACTGTTTGAAGAGTTTCGAAATAGAAGCGAAGTTTTCCGCCTACCATAAAATATCTAAAGATTACGAGACCATTTTCACTGCTATTTAAAAAAAAAATGATTTTATTCAATTGAATGCAAATTGGAGACATTTTTCGATTACAGTGGTTCGTAAGTTCGATGTAGAACACTTATAGATACAACCTTACATAAAAAAGAAAAGGTTTCTTCTTTGATATTTGTCACCGCTATTAACGCACCGATCTTCATTAATGAACTGAGCACTCTGGCTACTGGCGTATGTATACATTCGAATATAATACGTTAGAATTTCCCTTTCTCTGTCGTGCGCTGATATCTAAGATCTCTGACATGTCAAATCAGCCGAGTTTCGATCCCGGCTTGAAGCAGTCGAATATTGATAATCTCTGATACAGTGAAACCGGCATATATATATATATATATATATATATATATATATATATATATATATATATATATATATATATATATATATATATATATATATATATATATCCAGGTATGAGATAAGAACAAATGGAGTATAATTCCGCTGTCTGTTACATTTAATTTAAAAAAAAGGGCTTAATACATAGTAGAGCTTAATATTATTTATTATAAGATTAAATCAAAATCATGTTAAATATTTCGCTACACAATAGCTTTCATGTTTCAATATGAGAATTGTACTTCCTCAAGCGATGGTAAATGACTGGTCAGTAAAATATTATTTTTAAATTTCAAAAGCAGAATATCCCCGCTTTTTTTCTGAAAGAGAACAGAACAACAACAACTAATCAACATTAAAATAAGGATTGTGGGTTTACCTTAATTAACCAAATAAATGACAGGCCTACGCACATTCAAAATCATGGCCTTGTCTAGGTTTATGTTTCAGACCATATATTACTATGTTCATTTTTTCTTTCTTTACATAAATATTGATTGTGCATAAGCCTGACACCTAATTAGTTAATCAGAGTAAACGCACAAGACTTATTTTAATTTTTATTAGTTGTTGTTCGTTTGTTCTCTGTCGAAAAAAAAAGAGGACGTATTTTGCTTTTGAAATTTAAAAATAATATATATATATAAATTTAAATGTAATATATATCACAAAGATGACCGAAAAAATATTCACTTATTGAACGTAACGTATAAAAGGTTAACAAGTTTTAAGTCGAATTCCTTAAAATGCAAGACATTTATTGTTGCAACGACTAAATAATTAATAATTACTCGTTCATTAAGTAAAGATTCTATCATGTAAAGAACTTAACTGTTTTTTTTATAAACTTTAGATAAAAAAAAAATAAACTTAACATTAAATTTTAACAGTGATACAATTTATTGTTACCTTGAGAAAATTTCAATATAATTTTATAGACATGAGGCGGTTTAATGGTTAGCGAGTTTGTCTCGGTAGAACAATTACAACTGAATAGTGAGTTCGATCCTCACTGGGTGCCTCATACTTTCGGCCTTGTGCCACATCTAAGATACGCTTGGAATATCACTTTGGGCACCTCGATGCGGTGTAATGGTTAGCGAGCTTGTCTCGTTAGAAAAATTACGACTGAATAATGAGTTCTATTCTTCCTGGGTGTCCCATGCTTTTGGCCTTGTGCCACATCTAAGATACGCTTGGAAAATGAGTATGATACGTTATAAAAGTGGATGTTAGAAACGAAAAGAGAAAGACCAGATGACAACATTAGCGACTAAGCTCCCTAGAATTTCCCAGATCTTTGAATAATCACAGAAAGCGGAGACACCCCTCCCCCACTGTAGAAGAAATGGTAAATGAGAGAGAAATACCTTTGGGAGAGTTGCCAATAGTCGTCCCTGAATTTATTCCTTTATGTGGTGACATTTCTGAGTGGCCTGTAATCATTTCAGATAATGATGAAATATCGTTAAATGTTTTGTCCTAACTCAAGCAATGAAGGATAAATATCCTTACAACAACTTTCGAAGGCGTTTCTCAAAATCTCATTAGAATAATGCCAAATAAGGAAAAAGGTTAAAAGGTCATGGTTTGTCTATTCTTTGAAAAGTGATCGAATTTATTGCTTTTGTTTCAAAGTCAGAATCTCCGGTGAACAGATGTGTGGGAAGGCCTTCCCAAAAGGTTAAAAAATACACGAACAGGGTCAGACACATCAACACTACTTGTCTCAGTGGACAGACTTGTGTTTGTATCTGACAAACAAATCCTCAATCGATAGGACAAAAATGGATTTACTTCAGAGGCATAAGGAATTTGGGAGCAATGTGTTGATACAATTAGTAAATGTTACAATTTTCTCATCTGAGAGAAACATGGCTTTTCGGGAAAAAAAATGAAATTTCGGCTTTAAGTTAAATGGCAATTTGTTAGGTTTGATTGAATTGATAGCTAAATACGAGAATATCCTCAGTAAACTGTTAATTCATATCGAGACCTGCAAAATGAACAAACATTATTTGAATAAAGATAGTCAGAACGGCCAGATCAATCTCGAAAATGATATTTTTAAGCAAACTTTAAGATTTAAAATATTCTAAAATATTATTCAATCATGTTAGACTTCACTCGTGATAAGTCGCATTCTGAAAAAATATCAGTAATTTTTAGATATCTTAAATGTAAATTCGGTAAAGGCTTGAAAAAATTGTGAATCTTTCTTCGGGTTTTCTCACTGTAGATGATACGTCGGGAAGGGACGTTCTGAGACCATTTTTTAAAAATGAGATTGTTAAACAGTTTGACATAAATTTAATTGACTTTCGTGGCCAAAGCTTTGATAATGGCGCAAATATAGAAGGGAAATACAAAGGTATGCAGTCAAGATTACTGGAGATAAATAAAAAAAAGCTTTATTCATACCATGTAATTGCACAAACTTTGAATCTGGTTATCTGAAAGTTCACAGTCATTGGAGGTTTCAGTTACATACTTTGGGGTAGCTAACCATTTATATACTTTATGTTATGCCTTGACCTTTCGTTGGATGATATAATTAACTTATGCATGTATTTCTTTGAAAGCACAGTGTGATACAAGATGAGAATCACGAATCAATGGAGACAAACCATTGGGCTTTCACTTTTAAAAAAATTAGATCTGCACTTATCAGCCTGCGAGAAAATTCTTCAAAAAAGAGAGACGGCGCTTCAGCAACTGAAGCAACATTACTGTTCGACTAGGATTTCTACTTGGAACTTTGTACTTAGCATTATCATTTGTTACGATATTCTGTTTCAGGTGAACAAAGTGAGTCAATTTTTGCAGTCTTCTGGTGCTTCTATTGATATTATGACCGCAAAGATCAATGCAACTTGCAGTTTTCTTCAAGAAGACAATCGCGAAAATGGTTTATGTCTCTGCTATGTCAACAGCACGTGAAATTGCAAAAGAAAATGATATTGATGTTTAAATGTTTGCATCACTAGTGCGACATCGCAAAAGACGTTTATATTTGAATACGATTCATGCGACGAAGTTCAAACACCCAAAGAACGTTTTCGTCAGGACTTTGAAAGCCGCGTTCGATCCCTAGACTGTGATGAAGTAGTGAATGTATTTTCTATTGCTAAGGATCGAAAAAATAGCCTTTATAATTCTAATATTCACCCATAATATTGAATGAATCAATAATCTGCAGATAAAGACACCGAGCTGCATTTTGGCAAGTTCAGCATTCATGCAATCTTTGCATTTTATACGTTTATAGTTGTTTATCAGAAAGTTGACAATCCAACGACATTGAAGGTACCCACAAGTTCAGTTATCGAGATATAAAAATGTTTTTGAACAAAATAATAGATTTTTTTTAGCAACGATGTTACTGACATGAAACAAACGGTTCTCATGTGTATTTCTGAGGATAAATATAGATATTATATTTATTTCTTAGGAATAACATAGATATTATATTTATTTCTTAGAAATAACATAGGTATTATATTTATTTCTTAGCAATAATATAGATATTATATTTATTTCTTAGAAATAACATAGGTATTATATTTATTTCTTAGAAATAACATAGATATTATATTTATTTCTTAGCAATAATATAGATATTACATTTATTTCTTAGGAATAACATAGATATTATATTTATTTCTTAGAAATAACATAGGTATTATATTTATTTCTTAGCAATAATATAGGTATTGTATTTATTTCTTAGCAATAATATAGTTGGTCCATGTTACTGAAGAAACTAACACAGAGTAGAACGAGTTTAACCAGCATTGTAGTGGATTTGTATTTATACATTGTATTATATATATATATATATATATATATATATATATATATATATATATATATATATATATATATATATATATATATATATATATATATATTAAGCATTTCCCCCCAAGCAAGGCAGGGAGCCACTAGCACGCAAGGGGTTACAGAGAGTTGGGGCGAGAGCAAATAGGAGTGATAGAGGAAATGATGAAGAGAAGGATAGGGGATAGATCACGTCATCTGGAGACGTCGATTGACATTACATTTGAATAGTTGGAGATTATAGCCATCAGGGAAACAAGAAATGAGGAGGGAGTTCCACAGGTGAGAAGTGCGAGACATGAAGCTATTAGAGTAGAAGAGACGTCTATATTTAACAGATTCGATAGTGAAAGGGTGAGAGCGAGATGCCAGCCTAGTTGAACGCTTAAATTCATGAAGTCTGGGAACCAGCGAAAGCAGCTCATCGGAGCAGTTACCTGTGAAAGTATTTGTAAAAAAGACAGAGTGAGGCGACGGTACGTCTGTGAGAGAGCGACTGCAGATGAGATGCCAGATCGGGGCCAATTACATTGCATATCCGTCTCTGGATCTTATCAAGAACCCCGAGACAAATAGAAGGGGCTCCAGACCATATATGGCAGCAATACTCTATGCAAGGGCGAATGATTGATTTGTAGATTTGAAGGATTGACTCCGACGAGAAAAATTTCCTGACTCGGCACAGGGAGCAAATTTTCTTTACGGTGATTTTCAATTTTTCTAGTTGAATTGTTTACATAAGATGGTAGGATCCATTATTGTGCATAATTAAATTACAATAAAATTTTCATTTTATATGAATTCAACTATTATGAAAATTGCAGTTGTTTTAGTAACTCTAATTTTTGTATTTTTTAAACAGGAAAAAGCGAAAATCAACGTTTTCTCTGTCTTCTCTCACTCTGTCTGCATTTTTCTTTCTCTCTCTATCTCTTTCTCTCTCCCCGTGTCTCTGTCATTTTCTTCTTCTACTCCCTCTGTCTCTCTCTCTTCGTGTCTCAGTTATTTTATCTCTCTCTCACTAATACAGATTTTTTTTCTTTTTCTCGACACAGGGACAGTGCGGAAAAGTAGATACAACGAGTTGATCTGTTAAAATATCTCACTGAAGATGTACAAACGTATTTATTTAGCTATGAATCTTATTAGAGGAACCATTTTTTGAGGTTTTTATGCAAATATATGACAGGATCAAGTGAAAAAGACGCTAGTAAGTGACGTTAAAAATCATGTATCAATGTAAATTGCGGATTATCTCATTCTTCAAACGTTTACGGGAAATCTCTACCCCTAGCCTACAACTAACGTAAAAACCCTTAACTGACCCTAATTTTTCTGTCAAACGATCGGCAAAATAGTAAATAAATCAAGTCCTGTCATGCATTAGCACCGTTATTTTTTTTTTTTTAAGAAAATTCAGTTTATCGGGAATGCTGTATTGGATTTTTTGTAAAAGCTTTTTTTTTTCCAGTGGAGATGCGCCTGCAATTAATCTTTATGGAAATATACAAATTTGCAACTTAAACATTTGTTTTCAAGCAAAATTTAGTCGTTATTACAGAAAGAATAACACTTCTCAGATTTTTTTTTTAAAAATAAAAAAAAGACAAAAAACTATTCATTATAAAAGTAAATAATTAAAGATGTACTCAAATTTGTATTTAAATTGGATAGTTCCCTGATTTTGGGTAATGCTCTTCCCCCTAATTTTCCTTCGAAGGTTGTGGCCCCCAGGTTGGAAAAATTTGAAATCGAAATGTAGTAGAGAGGGGGGGATATCAAATTTTCGTCGACCCTGGATATTACATAACAATTCAGTACTCTTTTCTTTGATTCAAACGACATTTTACTTGCATAGTTTCTAGGAGGCATTTTTTCACTTCCAATGCGCATTCAAATTTTGCTTTCACATTTTCATTCATCTGTTAAAGCACATCTCAGGAAAATGCCTGTATTTGCTTGATTTTGACATTTCCTGTTCATAGCTCGAATCTTGGTTTGTTCCTCCTCCTGTTGGTGATCATACATTCTAAGTTTGTATTATACTTTGGCATTTGAACTTAAAATTTAAATCAATATAGTTTTTCTTCATACTCTTATATATTACACACAATTCGCTCCATTAGCGAAATAAATATATTCCCGCTAGACTAATTCTGTTTATGCAATTATCTTAATGCATTACGGCTTTGTCTGTGTTTTCTTCTTCGATGGAGTCGCACGCATCACTCTTGTCTTTTGTTGTGGTAAATCGTAGCAACACTTTCCTAAATTCGAAATCAATTGATATTAACATTAAGAAAACAATTAAGAATGATTATCTCTTAAACCTAAGCTCACGAACGCATTAATCTGGCTTTTGTATACAGAATAACATTGGAAACGTTCCTCAGATGTCGATCTGTTTGTGTTCGAGAAATATGTGATTAAAAGAAATCACGTTATCTTTTTGTGTCACCCAGGTGAAAAAAACAAAAACAAAAACAAAAACAGATCAACAGTTACATATGATTTCATTGTCCTTAGGAGAAAAGATTTTTACTTGAGTAAATACGATATATGTTCCTAGATTCATTTATTTCTCTACATGTTAAACCGTTTGTCACAGAAATCGTTACAATTATGCCCATTCGCTCTTCCATCAAATCATTCGTTCTCTAATCATCAGGATTTTAACTTTCTTGAAGAGTATTTACGGATAATAATGACTTATTTACTTGACTGTAAAGTTCTTTTTATACATTGTTTTTTTTTAATAGCATAAAAGACATTTAATCTTCATAAACATTTTAGAAAAATGATATTTTTTAAGGCCAACATTAAAACTAGAAGGAAATAAAAAATATTATCTGCATATTTTAATTTTTCTTTTTTATTCTAATAAAGTTAAAGATTTTAATTCAAACACTAAAAATGAATTGTGATCTTCATAGAGAATATAATGTAAATAAAGAACTTTTCAAAAGCGGTTTGTGAAATTCTTTTCTGGAGATGGTTTGCTGTCTTATTCTCTAGAGTCAGTTAGATATTAATTTGTCAAATGAAGACATTACTTGAGAATAACGTTATATAAAGTGGAAAATCATTAATTTGCTCATAATATCTTTTGTTGAAAGTAAATTACCACAACTTGAGTATGTTAATAAATTTGATTAGCTTCTATATGAAGTAAAAAAAAGGTTTAAAACAAATTCTGATGAGTGAACAAATCTCGGTACATATACACTAATGTGAAATGCAATATATATTGATGTAGGCAACACTATAGTCATATTTCGCTTATATGACATGTCTCATCAGAACAAAAACGATCATGACTCTCCATAACTTCCTGTCTTCCTTTCTCTAACCAACTTTGTTTATCATTGAGTTAAGAACGCCATGAATTATACTGTTTCTATTTCTTATTTAATTTCGGGATGAATTTGAAACTATTTCTATCCACCTTCGGATTTCAGTGTCGCATTTTACGACATCTCTTACAAAACTACATTTACACTTAATTCTATTAATGCCCCTAATCCTTAGTTCATATCATCGGAAGTTTCTTTTTTTGACAATCATCCATCTATCATCTTAAAGAAAAAGTTAGTCGTTTCAACTTTATTTCCTTTATTACCTTATGTGAGGTAATTTTCTGTTTTCCTTCTGGGTCTGCTATGAAGATCCGATTTGTTGAAAACCAACTGTTTATTAGTATTTGGTCATTTGCTGTGCACAAATGAACTCATTTTTCTCTGCTTATGTTATATGATCAAAGTTCATACTTGCTAAACACTTCACTGCTTGGTAATTTACTACTTTTGTATTTATGTCCACTAAAATGAAAATAACTTCTTGAAATCTGCACTGGCTTTTTGTATTATTATTTTGGTTTTATAAAACTTATTTATTTCTTTTTTTTGTTCTGCTTTGTTCCGTTGCATCGTTGTTATGGCGGCGCTGTTGAATAGACTCAGTATTTGATTACTCACCAGACAAAAACTGACAGCACATTGGCGTAGCTACGGTCGGGGGGCGTAGTGGGAAGTCCGCACCAGGCGGCACTTTTTGGTCTGCGATGAGTTTTCAGAAAAGAAAAGAACAATAGCATAATTTTGCAAAAAAAGCACTGATAAGGAATAAGATAGGGTTCAAATGAAGCCAATTTGTCTTTGATATCCTTGGCTCAAAGCCAGCCAGCCAGCAATAACAACAACAAAAAAAAAAAAATGTCTCCAAAACGCGTTGTCAGTTGGTGGGAATAAACCCCACTTACATGTCGTGAGCAAAAGGTGTGAACAAATTTGAACATTTTTTAAAGAACTTGAAGTGGGGTTGGATTAAGTGAATTTAGTGTTTTTTGCTTTTCTTTTTAAATAAAACAGAATGTATGATAAACAAAAACAAGTTATCTTTCTTTTTAATATAGTAAAAAGTTTTTTAAGTTTTCCCGATTTAGAAAAAAAGAAGTAACGTATTCGTTTTTTTTTTTTATATCAGCAGTTTTACTTTTTTTTTTTTAAATTAAATGAAACACAATTGTAATTTTATATATGATAATTTATCAGTGAGGAGTTATAAATACTGTGTTTATTACAGGGTCCTCTGCCTATAACGCCTGTATTGCTTTTCTCTTTTTGCTACACACCACTAGCGTCATCCGCAAACCTGTTGCTGTCCCGTTAGCAAGCAAAGTAACCGCTTATATAGTAAGCGGCAATTGTTTATACATTTGTATAAGTGTTGCGTCGATTTTTATCTCAGCAGAACGCTGTCTGCGCAGGCGCGCCCCCTTAACCTAGAAGTGAATTTCCTGTGTAGGTACCTCCACTTCTGGCATAAATTTTCGATACCTAAGTTTAAAAATTCTTGAAAAAATCAAATGATTGTCGGATTTTAATGAAACTTTCAGGACTTATTCACAAATGAATGAAATTATTTTGGAAATTATTTTTTTTTAGAAAATCTTGTTAAAAAGAGATTTTTTTTAACATGTTTCCACCCACTTACATATTTTCATGAAATTTCGAGAAATTAAATAAATCTTCAAGCGCGGGATTTGTTTTATTAGTTATAAACAGGACTCTTTGTAGAAAGTAAATCACCAGTTTTTCTTTGTAAAACAGTACCCCATATCATAGAAAATCTGCTCTGAATTATAAAAAAAAAAAAAAATGTAAAATACTATGACATTAATTAATTAGAAAAGATTTCATATGTTTTATAAATACGTTATACTAAGGACATTATTTTGTGAAGGAATAAAAAATTTTCGATGAATAATGTATTTTTTTACAAATTTAAAATTTTTTTTTCATTGACTTCTTAATACTTCAAAAATCATTTAAAATTCTTTATTGCTTTCAAGCACGTAATGCAATGATAACGTTAATGAAAAAGTAAATTTACGAATCGAAATTTGAAAAGCACATAACAGTCGTTTGACCACAAATATTTTTAAAATAATTTAAAATTCATAATTTCTACGTATGGAAATGTATACACGACATAATCCTTAAAAAAATGTAAACAATTATCTAATTAATAAAAAACTTTAAATATTTACCTAATTAAGAAAGTATGAAATAAAAAATAGATATTACATAATTGCTGAATAAAAAATGTTAATATTTAAAAAGTACTAGTTAAAAACGAAAAACCGCGTTCGCTTACTTTGCAAAAATTGTCAATTTTGATCATCCATAGTAATCTATCATCACCTCGTCACAATCGAGCGTTTTTTAATCGTGATATGCTGCTTTTTTACGTGACCTAATGGAGGTACCTGCCTGTGACAGATGCAGTAACTCGTACTATGGAAGGCATACTCTGTGTTACTACATACCACGTTAACAGAAACACGGAAAAAAACTGGCATCATACGGGCATTAGAGAAATGGATAAAAATATAAAAAATTAATCGGTGGACTAATAATTTCGTCGTTTACTATATATATATATATATATATATATATATAAAAGTGAACATAGACGTCAACACCTCGAGGCGACAGTCTGTTTCATGCTAGATGCTATCGTCAGGTCATCGTCATTGCGTTTAGAATGAAACAGACTGTCGCCTCAAAGTATTGACTTCTATGTTCACTTTTATATTTACACGCGCTCTATCTCTGACATTGAGCACTTTCTCCCGTAAATATAGCACACCTTAAGACTATATTTCTTCATATATAGGTAACTTCATGAGATCGCTAAAAAAGAGCATAGCATGATGAAAAAGGCGCCAAACTTGACGAAAACAAAATTTTGTCGTCTAAATGTTTATGTTATAATTAAGAGGAAAGATCAAATTATTTTTGGGGTATTTTTTACATTTTTTAATCGTTCCTGGCACGTCTTTAATTTTCGTGAAAAATTTTGATTTTTGAGTCAGTAAAATTGACAAATAATCAGTCATGTCAACCATTTTTTTCCATTATATAACAAAAATGAAAATCTCAGTTCCAAATTCTTTTAAAAATCAATTATAATTTTTTCAAAACTTATTTTAAGAAAATTAAAAATTATAATCTTTACTTAAAATATTTTGAAACAAACATTACATTGCGCCGAAAAGAAGTAGTTTAAAAATAAAATAAAGCAGGTTATAATATTTCGCGTCACTTGACCGGTGATGATTAATGATTTCATCACGTATTGACAGCTTACGTGAGGAAAATTTATCATACGGGAGGACAGAAGTGATATTTATAAGTTATTTAGATTTAAGTGAAGAAATTATTTACCTCGTTATTTTTAAGGAAATCTTTCAGCGCTTTAATTTTTTGTACTTAGTTTTCACCTTTACATTTACAATGCTTTATTGAAAATAAATTATAAAAAAAATTAAAATAACACTGTTGAGAGTGAGATTAAATTCATTTTTCATCGAAAAAATTTTGTTTTCAGAAAATATTGTCCATATTCATAAAAACAACTAAAAGCAAATAAAAGCAATTGAAATAAAATGATATCTTTATTTTATTGAGTTTTGTATGTTACAATTCAGAGGTGATTTTCAGGTAGGGAGGTCCAATTAAAAAAAATACATGATTTGCTTTCATGAAAGCCTTGTGCTTTTAACTAATATAATCACTAAACTGAATGCGACTGAATTTCAAGAGTTTTCATAAAATTAGTTGGGTGGCGGGGTAATAAATATAAAAAAAAAATTTTTTTCATGACTTTAAAAAAAGGAAACATATTTATAATAATTTCCAACATTTGCGAATAGTTTCTGAAGGTTTCATTAACATCCGACAATTATTTTTATTTTTGCAAGATTTTCCAAATTAATGTCTTTCATACAAAAAAAAAAAAAAAAAAAACGCGCTAAAAATTTATGTTATTTTACTAGTTCCGGTGATACAAAGAGAAATTTAGAATGTTCTAAAAAGAAGGAAAATTTTTTTTAAATAATTAAAAAATACTTCGGTCTTCCTTTTAATAAGAACATAAACATTTAGACGAGAAAAATTTTGTTTCGTCAAGTTTGTCGTCTTTTTCATCAGACTATGCTCTTTTTTTTAGCAATCTCATGAAGGTACCTATATATATATATATATATATATATATATATATATATATATATATATATATATATATATATATATATATATATATATTTAAATGTATATATATATGTAAACTTTATAGTGGTTAATGTGCATTGTAATTTATGAATTCGTAGAAATATAGTAAATGGTAGCCGAAGAAAGCTATATTTTTAATAATTGTATAAATATCGGAAATAAGAAAAAAATAGTTTTTTATATTTTGTTCATGTTTGCACTTCTTCAACAGATGCTGGCTTTTTGGCTTATATAACTGCTTTTCCAATTTCCCATTAAAATTATTATTATTATTATTATTATTATTATTATTATTTGTGTATATTATGTTTTCTGCTTTGTATCCTGTAAAGCCGGGTCCAAAATATGGTCCTTAGCCACTATAGGAGAATTTTAATTTAATTGATAGCACTTTTCTTAGTATATGGGATGTTCCTAGTAGGGCGATCTTCTGGGCAACTTGTATATTGATGTTACCTGGGACACTGATAGTAAAATTGCCCATTCCTTTTCTTACAAGGTCCAGAGGTCCGTTTACTATTGATAGTCTCAGTTTTCATTCCCTACATTTTGTTAATCTCGATCTCCAGGTCGTCATAATAATAATAATAATAATAATAATACTATCATCATCATCATCATCATCAGCAGCAGCAGCAGCAGCAGCAGCAGCAACAGCAGCAGCAGCACCAGCAGCAGCAGCAGCAGCAACAGCAGCAGCAGCATAAGCAGCAGCATAAGCAGCAGTCCTATTGAGCTATACGTTTTGTTTCAGATTTTATAACGTCAGAAACAATTTTTGAGATTCTGTCAATTTTGAGATTTTATTTTATCGGGACCTGAAAGAAGATGAATTTGAGAATGAAACAATATCTAGCCATGCTGCACAAAACTGGTTTACGTTTTTTGAGGCTGACCAATTATCCCTTAAAATAAATCCCACAAGTACGTTTTAAAGCATCATACTTGACAATTTGTCGAATATTGTGCTTTAAAATGCATGGAAGAAGAAAACCTTACCATTAACGCTTGAAAACTTTCAGATAATTAATGGTCATCGGAATACCAGACATGTTGCCAAATAGGTTCAAAATCATACAAGTCATTAAAAACCGAGAATATATTTGAAAGACTCTACTAATATAAATTGGCGAATGCAACAAACCTGTATTTTATCTGAAGTCCTTGGAGAACGACTTCATTTTTTTTCAGACGAGCATCTTCATCTTTGTTATATTTAAAACAAAGTTTCTGTAGATATATTCCCGTATCTTTCATTTTTAGACTGAAATTCTATCTTTGGTGTTTTGTCTTGAAACAGGAAAAGTTGCCTCTTAGATCCAAGAGTCCTTCTCTTTTCTCAAACGTTTATTAACAAACGAGTGTCAGTACATTTTCAAGATTAACGGATGGGACTAGCATTTGAGAAAAGATGAAGAGCTCAGCGGCCAAAAGCTAGATGACTTAAGCAACAAAGAGAGGATATTAGTGTGAATAATTTATCTGCTTTATTAAGTCGTATGGTTTCCTTTTACTATTAATAAGAAAAATGAGTTCATTTTCATAAATTACAAACGCCTTACATGTTCCACACATCTATCTATCTATCTATCTATGTAACCATGTTCATATCTATCTATCTATCTATCTATCTATCTATCTATCTATCTATCTATCTATCTATCTATATAAGCTTGTTCATATCTATTTATCTATCTTGATCTCTAACGTTTTGATCTCTACTACAATATTTAATCTGTATTTCTATAATAATAATATAATGTACTACACATTGTTTTGATCTCTAACATAAACTCTGCGCTCATATGATTTCAATTGAGGTTATACTCTACTCTTTATACGGATGCCTTACTATTTGTCAATGATCTATTCAGAATTGTGGCCTGGGTTGTTGTAAAGATGTCAACGACAAACGGCCAGCCTCTGTCACCAACTGGGTTTCTGATAAAACTTTACTTAGTTTATGCTGCTTTTGACCCTATTTTCTCTTGCTTTTATTTTCATGATAGTTAATGCTGCGATCTAATTTCATCAAACCGGACTTGTCTTATTGCTGACGGCCTCAGGGATTGAAATCAAGACGAATTGGTTTGGCCAAATAAAATATTTTCTTGAAATCATTCTTGATTTCTTCTTGGAGCTACATTTATTAATTTTCTTTTAATTTCACGTATTTTTCATCGACAAATTCTGTAAGGCAATTCATTCTTCTTTTTCTTTCAGTTTTTCATTTTCGGTTATAAATTTTCTCACCTTTTTCCGTCATGGTTTTTATTTCTTTTTCGTTAATTTTGTCTTTCAAATTTTTTGTCTTTCTTTAAACCAAAAAAAACCAAAAAAACCAAAAAAAAAAAAAAAAAACCCCTTTTTCAAACTCCTAAATCTTCAAACATGATTCTTTCTCTGTTAATCTGTTATTTTTAACTAGCAGCAATACCCAGCTGGTCGATCAGAAAAAGTGTTCAATTAGAATGAAGCAAAAACAGCATCATGTTTAGATGTAACTGAGTCTATCTTCTTCAATTAGTTTAAAGTACTTTCATTAAAAAAAAAACATCTTGAATTAATGCAGTTACTGATATAACGGAAGTAGCTTGTATTCAATCAAAGTTAGCCGATGACATGAAGGGGTAAAACAGACAACATAAAGACCCACTTCAGACCACAATTATTTTGAAGTTTTTGAAATTGAATTTGCTAACAGGTTTGTAAAAGATGATACATTTATAGAGCAATTTTTAAGTTTGATGAAAATTGGTTGAAAGATCAACAAAAAATAAGAAGGAAACCAGTAAAAATCGTCATTTTTCTCTATTTACTCGGGTTATTACTATATGGTTGCTCAATAATCAAATTAAATGACTGTTAAACAATCAACTTATTGTTGGATACAATTGAGTGAAGTTTGTATTAGAGGGAGTTTTTAGTTTAGAATTTGTTGAAATCGATTTTTCTGTTTTTAGAATTTTTCGCTCGCAGTGGTGTAGAAATAAAAATGAGGTATCGTTGAGCTCGTCATGATGTGAGTAACCAACATACCGAATATGAACGAAATCTGAGGAAAAAAGTTGAATTTATCGATTTTTGATCGGCTTTATCGATTATTTAATTTTAAAGTATCGATTTTTTATGCTAAGAATCTATCACTTACATAGTACAATGTATGTGCCAAGTGTGGTCAAAATCGGTTGGATGGATCTCGAGTGAAAAGCTATCCCACAGACAGACAGGCAGACAGACATCTTATATTTTATATATATAGATGACATCTTTCACTTTCTTCGCGTTTTGTTCCTTGAATCACATACTTCCTTCGGAGTCGTTTCTTTTTGCAAATTAATTTAGTGGTCATTTCTCACATTTTTATTTTTTTTTTAAATTTTCCATTTTTCTTCTTTTTCATTTTCTCTGTTCCGTTCTGATTCATTTTTTTCTCTTATCATTCTTTCATTATTTTTAATCAACCTCTTTCTTCTAAATTCCTTTTCTTCGTTATTATCTCTTTCGTTTTTCTCTTCTTTCATTAGCTTTCCTCTTTTCTTCCTTCACGTCAGTTTTATAGAACACCTTTTTTCCTTCCCATTTTCAAACTACTTCTATTTTACATTCGCTCTTTTTTTTCTAGACGAAAGATTTCGTTTTCCTTTCCTTTCAATATCTTTCTTTTCTCTTTCATGTCTTAACGCTCATCCCGAAGAGACTTTCCTGCTTTCTTGCCAATTTCCTTCTGTCCTTTTTCTGATACAAATTACTGAAAGCATTTCAGACAGAATCAAACATTATATAGCAAAAAATAGAAAATAAGAACAGAAAAAACAAAATAACTGAAAGACAACCGACATTTTCTTTTCTTTTTTTTAAATCAGTTTAGTCTCTTTATTTTCACCTTTTTCGATGTTCCTGACGCATCCGATGGCAACTCTACAAGAAACAAATAATCAGACACTAATTTCTGTTAACCACTTCCAAGGTACATAAGCCTACTTGAAGAAAAATCAAACATACATTTCCTCTGGAAGATTCCAGACAGCTACGGATTCTAATTACAAGTTTTCTGGTGGATGGGAAAAAAAATTATCGTTGCTCCACTGGTAAAGACGTTTTCACATTAATGGGTAATGTCGATAAAAACGCAATTAATCAGGGTTCAGATCTCTAAGGGGACAGTATGAGAATTTATTTTAATTTCCAGTTCAATATGTTTAATCAACTTTTATGCTTATAAAATCCACACTATCTCAATGAATCACTATCAGAAATCATTGCACCTCCCAAAGCAATAATTTGTAATGTATTTTTTTGCAATACATCATTGCAAAGATATTTTAAAAGTTTTCTCTTAAAGAATAGAATAATAAAATATAGCAATAACTTTTATTTATGTGATAAGGTCTAATATTTGCAACTAGATAAAGATAAGGTCTATTGATTTTTACAAGAGAATTATAGCTTTGTTACGTATACGACGTCCGCAATATGAGATAAGAAATAATTACCGATATTAGTTTTATCCACTTGAAACTTTCTTTGCATCATCATAAAGCTCATTCTTACAAGAATCGTTCATTGTTTTTTAAAAATGCCGCGTCACAAGTTTAATTAAAGTGTAGAGTGAAAACCAAGATAAGATGTATTTGACATTGCCTGAAAAGAAGTATTAATAAAGCCGGATATACGTAATAAGAATAATGAACGAAGACAGCAAACTCGACAGGAAGTGATTCGAATTTATTCAGTACTGCTTCACGAGAGGGATATCATAATAAATTGCGATTAAATCTTATTTTAAATAGCTTTTTAGCTACATATTAAAATACATTTTGCATGAACTCTCGTTGAACATCTTTAGTGTAGCGAAATCCCAAATTCCAAGTGTGGATGCCATTGTCATTCACTCCGTCCATAATGGCCTTGAATCTGAATTTCGACCAATTATTTTTATATAACTTCTTCGGTAATCATGTCACCTCAAGCAAGGCGATTAAGCCACTAAGATGCAAGGCGCTGAATAAGAATGAAAGGAATTGAGAATACATTATTGAGACGAGAGAACAATAAAAAAGGGGACTCAAGGTGGCAAAAGATGACGTTTGAAGATCGTAGTTGAGAGGAAAGCAAGAAACCGGAAGAGATTTTCTCTGGAGGGAAGTCTAAATGAAGTAACTACTAGAATAGAATTTATGATGAGGCCTAAATCGTGATTAGTAGTATTACGCTGGAATTCATGAAGTCGGAATAGGAAAGAGGAGAGCCTTAGCAGAAAGACTGGCGTGTGCAATATTTAGAGAGAGAGGGAATATACGTTACAGGGGCGGGATTGAAGTCGAAATGCCTATAGCATTGCAGATACTTTAGAATTTGTCAAGAATCTGTAGATGCATAGCATAAGTACTAGGCTGGAAGGGCGTATTTAAGCAAAGATTTTATATATATAAAATCTCAGGTAGTTATGACTATGAGATTAAAAAAGGATAAAAAGTTGACTTATAAAAGTCAAAATTGAAGAAAAAAAAGCCATTATTGCCGTGAAACAGTAGAATCATATATAGCGGAGCATTTACAGGAAGAAAAAGTAGTAAATTGGATATTCTAAAATGATGTCAAAACAGACAGAAAATTAAAAAAAATCAATGAAGTCATTTATGAGAATATGTTGGATGATTTAAAAACCAAATTAAATAAATAAAACCGAAGATGGTGTAGCACCAATGCAGAAACCAATATTCGGAAGACTAATCCGAAAAATGAAACGAGAGTGATCCTTTTGTATTAACGGTTCATATATTGTTACAGAGAAAAATTGCTGATAGAGAAAAACTTTTTGTTGTGGATCGAGTAGGCGACTACATCAAATAAATATAATTATATTATATAATATAATATAAACCTTTGTTAAAATTTTTTTTTACAAATTATTGATTGTATAATTGTTGCATAACCACATTGAAATTATATTGTTTAAAATATATTTTACAAAACGAAACACTGCATATTATAAAGCATCTACCCTAATGGGGAGAGAGGCACAATGCTTCAGAGTGCGTTGTAATTAAAACTAGACCAATAAGAAATAGAGCAATAGATGTCAATTAAAAATTCCATTAAAAGATAGAACAATAAAAATAATTTTTTGAACAGGGTTATTTCTTTACAACAATTATTAACAATTTTAGACTTTGTCACTCGTTCTACATACTGGCTTACGAACAATATTACTGTTGACAATAACAGGTTTCTAAATCTCGTAGATGATCTCGAATTATCTCGTATTTTATGTAGCCCTAGTAATACACTAGACCCAGTAGCAAATATACAATAATGGCCTATCATATTATTACTTTATAGTCAACTTTGATGTTTAAAAATTTAAATACAATGTCAACCGAAATCTTCTGTTACCATCTTGCATCTTTTATCATCTGTCTCCTTGCATTCATTTATTCTCCTTTAGCATTAATAATTTTAAAAAATAAAATCAGTTAGTCTGATGATAGCAAAAGCATGAAACCCAGGGTCACAAACTCATATCCATACAACTAAATATGTTAGCTCTATCACTGATATTGAACACTTTACAATAAGCACTGCGCATATATATATATATATATATATATATATATATATATATATATATATATATATATATATATATATGTATATAAATATATATATATATATATATATATATATATATATATACACACATATATATATATATATGAATATATATATATACACACAAACACACACACACGCATATATATATATATATATATATATATATATATGTATATACTATGTGTATTTATGAGTGTATCTGATGAGAATAAGAAATAGCGCGCGAGAGAAAAAGAGACACTTCTTTTTTTTAACCAACGGAAGCCTCTAAAAAGTATAAAAAAATAAAACAAAATACTTTCCTGGTGATTGAAATAATTTTTGACAAACTCTCTACGAGATGCATTTCTTACTAACCAAAGAAACCCGAGTAAAAGTCGATAGTGAATTTTTCAACCATTTTTGCATTTTTCATCTTCTTTTCGAGATTTTTCATCTTAGTTTACATTTCCGACGAGTTTTTTTGTTTTTTTTTTGGTGGGGGAAGAAAACATAAAAAAACAAATTCAGTGCAGGTCATCACGATTCATTTTCGTAGATAATAATTTTTTAGCTTGTCTCCACTATTTTTTTACCCATGTGAAATAAAGCATTTTTTCAAAATAAAATTATGCTAAATCTCTCTCTCTCTCTGTGTCTTCTCCTTTCTCTATTTCATGGAAATTTAAGCTTATATTATTATTATTATTATTATTATTATTATTATTATTATTATTATTATATTTTCAATAACTTATTTGCTGATATGAGTTTTATAATCCAAATTTAAAAAATTCTCATATATCACACACACACACGCGCACGCATACACACACACATATATATATAAGGAACGAGATGTAATTTTTATTTATTACAAATACTTAGATATTACTTAAATGTTAATTTTAGTGGATACTCGTATTTTAGTAGACGTTCCGCTTCTTTATTAATTTTCATCTATCGGCATTTCCATCTATCCAAGAAATGTTATTAGAGAAAAATATTCGCTCTCCGGCAGGATCCAAACCTGCTTTTCCCTAGTTGAAACTGTCATTAGATCTGAAGGGCCTTTGACCTTTCATCTACAGAGAGAAAAATAAAAATGGATTGACCAGGAAGAAGATATTTGATAAATGCCGTGTTGCGACTGTGAAAACTAAAAAAAAGATGCCGAATATTGAACTCATTGGTACAAGAGATAGGAATAAACGATTGACTTTTAGTAAACATCACGAAAATAAAAATGTGTGAGTTGGTCGAAGCAGTACATGAAAACTAATATGTCAACATTTATAAGGATGAGAATAGAGGTACATTTTATGAAGCTGATGGCTTGGCTAGTGGCCACTAATTAAAATAGTCAACCTACACGATTTAGAAGAAACTGAATGTCTAGGGATTAACGTTTTGATCGAGTAATATAAAGAAAAAATTATAAGTCACAATTATTCTTATTTGTTGGTCAAGCAGTTTTTCCATTGTATAGATCACAACGAAACGTTATTGAACTGAAGAATACATTCAGGCAAGATCATTCTTCCGCCATCTATCTATCTATCTATCTATCTATCTATCTATCTATCTATCTATCTATCTATCTATCTATCACAGTCTGTTCATATCTATCTATCTATCTATCTATCTATCTATCTATCTATCTATCTATCACAGTCTGTTCATATCTATCTATCTATCTATCTATCTATCTATCTATCTATATATATATCTATTTATACACACACACAGATATATATATATATATATATATATATATATATATATATATATATATATATATATATATATATATATATATATATATATATATATATATATATATATATATATATATATATATATATATATATATATTTGTTTGAATAAAAACAGACCACGTTAAGGTTCCATGCAATAAATTATTTCACCATAACCCCTTTAACAGGGCTCTGGATCATCAGAATTTACTTCCAAAAATTGAAATGAAAAATGAAAAGAAATTCACACATTTTTGACGGACCTATATATATATATATAGTAAAGATAACAAATCCGTTGGTATATAATCCAAGTGGATCCTAGTAATATAAAATATTAAAACTGATCCGCAAAAAGGTCTCAATGCATTTATTATTAGGGAGCAAATAATGAATAAACACCTCATATCGTTTATAAGACAATGTATTACAAGTAATAAATCCGTTGGCATATATTCCAAGTGAATCCTAGTAATATCAAATATTAAAACTGATCCACAAAAAGAGCACAATGTATTTATTATTACAGAGCATGTAAATTACACAAAAAAAATCCAAAATTATCTCATATGGTGATGATCCATCCCCATATTTCTATCAACGCTAAGTACGTTAGTCTAGATCAACACCAGGTTTAAAGATTAGCATTAGTTGAAATAGATTCATGCGCATGTGAGGTAACTTTGTATTTTGTTGATTTATATATATATATATATATATATATATATATATATATATATATATAGATAGATAGATAGATAGATAGATAGATAGATAAGGCGTATTGTAAATATAAAAGTGAACATTGAAGTCAACACTCAGAAGCGACAGATTGTTTCATGCTAAACGCAGTCACCAGGCCATATGTGTTGGGATTCACGATTATTTATATATACTGGTCAGTGGTGTATTGCGTGTAGTCTATTCTAATGGTGATTTTGACGGGAGTGGTTTGTTAATTTGCTTATTGTTTATTTATGTATTTAGATTAATTATTGTACTTGTTTTTTTCTCATTTATTTTATTTTATATATTTTTTATTTATTCTTTTTGGTTTTCGATTATTAAGTAACTTAGTAAAATTTTTTATGATGAGTTCTGATTGTTTATTTAGTAGTTTGTTTTGGTTTAGGATGGCAATTATATCTATTTTTTCGTCTAATTTTTGTATTGATTGTTGCAAGCTCTAACAGTTATTTTGTCGTGAGTGGTTTGTTAATTTGTTTATTGTTTACTTTATTTATTTATTTGGATTGATTATTCTTGTTTTTGTTTATTTATTTTTATTTTTATTTATTATTTTCGGTCTATTCTAACGGTTATTATGGCGGCAGTGGTTGCTTAATTTGTTTATTATTTGCTCGGATTAATTTATTTTATTTGTTTTTTTCTTATTTTGACTGAAAAGAACAAACAAAAATAAAAATGAATAAACAAAAACTAGTAAAAATAATCTAAATAAATAAATAAAATAAATAATAAGAAAATTAATAAACCACTCCCGAGAAAATAAAGGTTAGAATAGAGCACAAAAATGAATCCAAAAATTTGACGAAAAATAGCTATAGTTACCTTCCCAGACCAAAACAAACAATTAAATAAACGATCAGAACTCATCTAAAAATTTTTACTGCGTTACCAGAAAATGGAAACCCGAAAGGAATAAATAAAAGTATATAAAATAAAAATAAATAAAAAAACAAGTAAAATAAATTAATCAAAGCAAATAAATAAAGATAAACAAATTAACAAACCACTCCCGAAAAAAGAATCGTTAGAATAGCACAATGAGCTACTGACCCGTATAAATAAATAGTCGAGAAAAAACAGAACCATCACATGTGGCCTGATGATTTAGCATGAAAATATATATATATATATATATATATATATATATATATATATATATATATATATATATATATATATATATATATTTATGCCTACATGAAAAACTACACATTATTAAGTTTTTAAATAATAAAAATGTATTAAACAATAGACATGAGTTAACGGTTTTTTCCCGACATCATCAAATTTTTGCATTGAATAATTAGCATAAAAACAAACAAACAATAAAATAATTTTTAAAATCCATAGTCCTAATAAATTGTTTAATTTCCCTACAAAAAAAGATAAACCTTTATGAAGTCGTCAAAAAACAAATGTTACGGCAGTTTTTTTTATATACACAAAACTAGGCTTGTCCCTGGTAACGCTAAAAAAGTGGTATACCCTGGAGAAAAAAGGTCCCCAAATTGATAAAAAAATTTTTTAACGTGTAAATGTTTATGGTAGTATTAAAGAGAGAAGACCAAAGTATTTTTTGAATATTTTTCAGATTTTTTAATACTTCCTATAAATTTTTAAAATTTTATTTAAAAATCTCGTTTTTCTTGAATAAAAAAAAAATTAGTAAATTCGATTTATCGGCCATTTCTGTCCGAATTTGTAAACAAAAAAATCAAAATTCTTTAAAAAATCAATTAAAATTCAGTTACACCTTTTTTTTGTTATCTTAGGAAATTTAGAATGATTAAAGTATACTTAATGTAATTTGAAAGAAACATTACTTACTTTTTTAGCAGAAAATTTTTTAATAGAGATATTTCTAACCGTGGTGGTTGCGCGAGAGCGTGATTGAAGGGTGTTAATTGATGGGCGTCAATATATTGACAACTTACGTCAAGGGAATTTATCCTACGGTAGCGCAGAAGTGATGTAATTCGTTCTAATTTTACGTGACCCTGGTTAGTAAATTAAAAAAAAAATAACTTTCAATTTTTTTTTTTTTAACCTTACGTTTGAAGAAAAATTTCTGCACTGAAAATAGCATTTAAATTGTGAAAAAAAATCAAATTTTACAAGTAAAAATAAAACAGTAACAACATTTTTTTAAATTGAGTTATACATATTTTATTTATTAATAAAATTAATATTGAAATGCTATGCAATCGATTTCAAATTTTGCTTTGTTGTTAACCGAATGAATGCAAAGTAATTTCTAAAGTTAAAAGAACGTGCTTCCATCTAGGGAAACTACTCTACCTCACGTGACGTTATTTCAAAGCTGTGCATCCATACTTTCGTTGGAGATTTTAAATGCAATTTTGGAATATTAAAAAAATTATTTTAAAAATATCAACGGTTGTCAGATTTTAATAAGCTTTCAAATTTATGATTTATAAGAAGTAGAGAACATAATATGTCATTTCCATAAAGCTTCATAAAGAAACTTAATTGTAAAATATATAAAAACATTTTGTCATATTTTGTATTTAAAATAGAAAAAAAAGAAAAAATTATTGTAAAAATTAATTTTTCATCAATTTTTTTTTTTTCAGATAAGAATTACCTTACTATATGTTATTCAGAAAAGTCATAAAAAGTTTTTTAAATTAAATATTGTCTTAGTTTTATTGGGTTTTGTATTTTTACAATTGAGGTAAAAAAAAATATTTGAACAATTTTGCACATTTTTTTACCAAAAAATCGATGATTTAGAATCTTCAGAGTCTTGTGACTCTATTGAAAAAAATATCAGGCTTTGAAAATAAATTTTTGAAGTGTTCATAAAATTAAGTTCGAGGGGTGTAACAGATATAAAAAAAATATTTATGCCATGACTTTCAAAAAAATACAAACATTTCTAAAATAATTTCATTCATTTGTGAATAAGTTCTGAAAGTTTCATTAAAATCCAACAAGTACTTGATTTTTGCAAGATTTTCCAATCAATGTGTTTTTTTCAACTGAAAACAGTGAAAAAACAAGTAATGTTAATATTACCTAGTTTTTGACCTAAAAAAACAAGATTTTCAACCTAAATTTAAAATATGCTGCAAATGAAAAAAATTTTTTAAATAATTAAAATATACTTTGGTCTTCCCTCTTTAATATTAACATAATCATTTACAAGTTACAATTTTTTTTATCAATTTGGGGACCTTTTTTCTCCAGGGTATACCACTTTTTTAGCGTTACCTGGGACAAGCCTACACAAAACCCTTTCAGAAAAAAATAAAATAAAAAAATAAATAAATCTCCATAGACACGTAAACCAGACTAGACGAAATCATCTTCTCTTTTAAATTTAGACACCCCAACCTTACCCTGACTTGACATCTATGAATGTAACTCTATACTGATACAAATTATTAAAACCCTGCGCCCCTTTCTATATGAACAATCACGCTGGCCGTTACCATGGAAATTTTGATTTCAATAATGAATATGCTATTAAAACACGTAAATTTCAGAAATAAGTTATTCCAAAAAAATTTCGCTCGAAGATGGAACAGAGCTTACTTTAATTCAATTTAATTCAAATAATTATATTGAAGTTTTCGGCTCTTGTTTTGAAACATGAGAACTCTTATGTAGCGTGTTGGAATCATATTTTTAAATAAATAATTATATTTATGCTCTACTTTTGTATCGAGCACTATTTAAAAAAAATAATAACTAAAATACTAAAGAACTTTGGATTATTTAGCTAACGAGTTCTTTCTTAATTTCTATATAATTTTTCATATATATATATATATATATATATATATATATATATATATATATATATATATATATATATAATTTCCCTTCCAAGGCGATAATGAAACTATAGCGTAAGGGTTTATTGGGAGATGAAAAAATGAGAAAGCTTTAATGAACAAAAAAAGACGGTTCAGGATATATACGTGTGTGTGTGTGTGAGTGTGTGTGTGTGTACTAAACTTACTCCGACAAACAAAAAAATAAGTGTATATATAAAATGAGAATAGGATGTTTGCGAGGTTCCCGAATCTTCCAGCCGATAGAGTCTACTTCCTTTGGTTTCGTTAATTTTCGTTTATTTTGTTTAACGGGATCAACGCCTCAACGGGTTATTTAATACCGACAACAGTTTTAGGATAGGTTCGTTATGAATCTAATATGTATTCTTGGTAAGAAATCAGTTTGTAGATCAGGTTGCACTGACGTATTTTTGTAAAGAGGGTTTTTGTTAAGAGTCAAATGTATTACTGCTAATATTTAAAAAAAATGTATTGCTATAAAATCTGTTTTTATACTTTCATAGTGTTTTCATCAGAGTTTGGGGGTTAACTATTTGTTCATAGCTGTGACCCTAACAGGTGCTACCACCACGAGTCAGGTTGGAGCTGGGAATAAAACCTATTATGAGGTGGCTCCACAAAACATTCCTATCAGAGCCCTTGCTACCGGATGTAGTTTATCGTCATACCCAGGACACCTGTTTCTTTTGAAAATTGATATTCTAAATTTTGGCTTTTACTTCAACTTTAATCGCAGAGAAAAAATTAATATGTTAATGAAAATTGTTGAATTTTCACACCCCTACTTTTAGAAATACTTACATTATGAACATTGAAAATATTCACTGTATTTAAATTAGTTTGGCACAAGGTTATGTTAATGGGTCAGAGGACAAGTATAAAATAATATAGATAGAAATAATTAGAGAGATAGAAACACAATGAAATAGAACTATATAGACAGTAATATATAGATATGAAAAGACTGATGAAAATAGATATAAACAAACTGTAATCGATAGATAAATTTATAGATATGAATAGATAAACACAGAGAAGGAATTAATGAACGACAAGTCAGATATGAAGAGACTGAGCTAGATAGTAAAATTGATTGATCGATCAATAGATATAAAGTGATTAAGAGAAAGAGAAATGGAAGAGTAAATAATCACAGTCATTGAATTGGGATTTCTAAAAAAAGACTCGTTTTAGGAAAGCCAAATTCGCAAAGACAGAAGATTTATCGGTTGCAACTATTAATATAAAATCCTCCCCTACAGAAATAAACTTAGTTTCTTTCTAAATTTTATTTCCAGGGAAGAAGTCCAGATATTAATCAGTTTAAATGCAATTATTTTAACAAATTTGGAGAAAAATCAGATGACAAACCGATGCTCGACTTCCTTTCTTTTCAATGTTAAATGACTATCGATGCCAAAAACGATTTTTTATGATTAGCCAATAAACGCGTGTTTATTTAGCGACAATTTGGCATTGGAACTAAGTAACATTTACACACTAGTGAATAAAGCAATCGAATTTTGTGGCTGGCGAATCTACATAGGAAACACTCAATGAGGCGATGAACAAATGCACCTATTGATAATATATTAGGTCATTGCCTATTGAATAATTATTGTGCTTACGAGGAAGATGATGTATCAGACAGTCGAATTGTCGATCTGAATTGGATCGCTTTCCGCTGAGATTTCCATTGAATTCTACTCACTCCATAATATATATTTTATTTTCCTATTAATGAGGTAAGCATATATTGCTATATATACACGGGGAAAACTGTTATTTTTGTCTTGGGATGATGCAAATAATCGTTGAAATATTAAAATTCCCCCTATCCCTTGTAACTCTCAATAAGTTTTGACACTTTGCTATTTCCCCCTAGGCCATGTTCTGTCATCCACCCGCTCAAGCCCGCCAGCAATGCGTTGCTTTCACTTGTCTCACTTTCCCTCTATTTGACCTGTGAGTATCAGATTCTCCAAGCCCGCCTTTTCTCGTTACGTGTCCCGGAAATTTCAGCTACCTTTATCTGATGTTAAGTATTAGGTTGGTGCAAAAATAATGACGTAATAATGTCGTTTTTTGATGTTAAAAAATACGTCAAAAAACGACATTATTACGTCATTATTTTTGCACCAACCTAATATAAGGTTCTTCCTTGTTTGTATCCTCCCCAAAACCTCATCGTTGCTCACACGTTCGGTCCATGATATCCCCAGCATCCTTCTGTAGAACCTCCAC
>OZ010580.1:1699633-1704633 GCA_963932145.1 Acanthosepion lycidas
TTTTAATTTTAAAAATGTAAAAGTTATCAGCAAAATGAAATAGGAAAAAATTATAATGTGGATATAAGATAAACGAAATATATTAATATTATAATAACAACTAAGAAGTAAAAATATTTTTAATTAAAATCTAAAATTTCAAATTTTAAATCTTAAATTCATAATTTAAAGTTAAGAAAAAATCTTATGTCGGAGAACATTTCGAAATGAAACAAGATTTAAAAGTAATAATAATATTATTTTTATAATGTCGTAATGATAATAATTACCTACCAATGAGAGGAATAATAATAATAATAATAATAATAATAATAATAATAATAATAATAATAATACCAATGAAAGCAATAACGGTAGTCATAGGGATGAAATGGTAATATTTGATCAGTCATAACCCATTTAACCATATATCCTTCCATATATGTACATATAAACAGACACACACACATACAAATACCTATACAGCCACAAACATATATATATATATATATATATATATATATACACAAATATACATACATATACACATACATCTCTCTCTCTCTATCTATCTATATATAAAACAGAAATCATGGATTCCTTTATAATTTTCATGCAGTTTTCCTTATTTTACGATCCGAAATTATGCAAGCATAGGATTTATATCACGTGGTTAAACTGCGACAGAAAATAGTTTGAAAGATTTATCGACCTGCCATTCCCAATATTTTTTTTCTCAAAATAACTATTGGGAAATATTGACAGAAAATGGATATGTATTTCTCGAGATTCATAGTTTATTACATTCCACCAACGTTAATTATTTCTTAGTAATGGAAAAGATCGCATGTGTTATAATGTGGCGGTGTACATCGAAATAGTTGATTAGATAATCTAAAAGACAATACACTCGTCCGCACTTGTAAAACTGTGGCTAAAAGAACACGGTTGAGCAAGTAGATGGAAATTCTCCAAGCGTAGCTCAGATGTGACACAAGGACAAAATATAAAGGCGCTTTGGGGATCGAAGTCACTACTCAGGCTTAATTGTTCTAGCGAGATGATCTTGCTAACCAAAACAACACGTTGAGGTACTATACGTTGAGAAAGTAGATGATTGTGCTTACAACTCTAACGGCTCGTTCTCAATAACAAATAGTTATTGCTTTATCCGTTCATCGGGTTTAAGAAGGAGCTTTCTTCTGGCTGCTAGACTACTATAATGTATCGGATAAAGGGAAGAACTGAGATTTTTAACCTATTTTGATGCACACTTGAAGCATTGCTACTAAGCCTGTTTTTAAAATTTATTCCCTCGTCACATAAATAGATATTTCGGTTAGCACAATTGAAACTGATCGAAAGGTTGTACTTTCTCTAATAGAGAATTACGAATATGGTATTTACAAGAAAAATTAAAAAATATGCTTATGACCGCAGTTTCCATTCTACTTAGTGACTGACCATCAATTCCCCAACTATCCTCTTTTTCTCTATTTCTGCGGGTTTTTTTTTTAGTAAATTGATTAATCATTAATACATATTTCTGTGAGAAATAAAGTGAGAGTAAACTAATGGTATTATTTTTTTTTCTCGTGAATAGGGACTTAAGTGAAATTAGGAAAAAAATCAGATTCCGATGTATCTCTTCTGATTAAATCCCGTAGAAAAACTATAGATGCAATTCCGTCCAGAATAGTTTAGAGGAAATGAATGATACGAAAGAAAGCATAACTAAGAACTTTTTCATCTATCTATCTATCTATCTATCTATCTATCTATCTATCTATCTATCTATCTATCTATCAGACCCTGTTCATTATTGTTATGGTGAAACACACCTATTCTATAGTTAATAGACTCTCCCATCTAATATAAGTAAGAGTAGTAAGAGAAACGAGACTCAGTGGATGTCGGACGACCGGCTGAACGGTTGAACTCTCTGCCGTCAGTCGGTGAGGTAAACCGACCCTGAACCCGTTTATACGGGTTCAAGGGGTATATTTTTGGCCGAGCCCACAGGCTCGGAGATACCACGTTAAACCGGCCTTGTTCTCCATGATACCCTCGTGGGGGGTGACTAAATACTAGTCAATGTCGGACGACAGTAGTCGACAGTTAGTCGAATACGAAAGTAGTCAGCGACCACAACAAGATTACTCTGCGTAATACCTATTATATCAAGTTCCTAACGTTTTGTACGACGAACTATTTAGGACCGATTTAGTAAAAATACAAGCCTTCACTGCGAAATAACTCCACAACAATTATCTATCTATCTATCTATCTATCTATCTATCTATCTATCTATCTATCTATCTATCTATCTATCTACACATTGTGACTATATATTTATTGGCGAAGGTTCTGACCGCTGGTTTTTAGATAATGAAATATTCCGTTGTTATGATTTTTCGTCCCGCTCGAAGATACTATAATATAAATATTTGGTATTTTTTAAAATTTTATGCTGGGTGTTTCGTATTAATACTCTTTGTCTGTTTTTTTTTAATGATTTTATAAGTAGAATTCTTTTAGAATGTGAATTTAACATGCGACAATCATTAATCATATGGAATTAATCATGCGGGTGAAAATCCAAGATTAGCGGCGCTGAAAATATAAACAAAATTAATTTAATACGTTATTCTCAAATGGGTTTTGATAACAGTTGCAATGCCAATCTCTTTTCTGCGCTATTCGCTGAACCTGGGAAAGAAAGAAAGAAAGAAAGAAAGAACGAACGAAAGACAGAAAGAACGAACAAACAAACGAAAGACAGAAAGAAAGAACGAAAGACAGAAAGAAGGAACGAACGAACGAACGAAAGAAAGAATGAACGAAAGAAAGAACGAAAGAAAGAAAGAAAGAAAGAACGAACGAACGAACGAAAGAAAGAAAGAAAGAAAGAAAGAAAGAAAGAAAAAAAAGACGAACGAACGAAAGAAAGAACGAAAGAAAGAAAGAAAGAACGAACGAAAGAAAGAACGAAAGACAGAAAGAACAAACGAAAGAAAGAAAGAAAGAACGAATGAAAGAAAGAAAGAAAGAAAGAAAGAACGAACGAACGAACGAACGAAAGAAATAAATAAATAAAGAACGAACAAACGAACGAAGGAAAGGAAGAAAGAACGAAAGAAAGAAAGAACAAAGGAAATAAAGAAACAACGAACAAACGAACGAAAGAAAGAAAGAAAGAACGAACGAACGAAAGAAAGAAAGAAAGAAAGAAAAAAAAAAGACGAACGAACGAAAGAAAGAACGAAAGAAAGAAAGAACGAACGAAAGAAAGAACGAAAGACAGAAAGAACAAACGAAAGAAAGAAAGAACGAATGAAAGAAAGAAAGAAAGAAAGAACGAACGAACGAACGAACGAAAGAAAGAAATAAATAAAGAACGAACAAACGAACGAAGGAAAGGAAGAAAGAACGAAAGAAAGAAAGAACGAAGGAAATAAAGAAACAACGAACAAACGAACGAAAGAAAGAAAGAAAGAACGAACGAACGAAAGAAAGAAAGAAAGAAAGAAAAAAAAAAGACGAACGAACGAAAGAAAGAACGAAAGAAAGAAAGAACGAACGAAAGAAAGAACGAAAGACAGAAAGAACAAACGAAAGAAAGAAAGAACGAATGAAAGAAAGAAAGAAAGAAAGAAAGAACGAACGAACGAACGAACGAAAGAAAGAAATAAATAAAGAACGAACAAACGAACGAAGGAAAGGAAGAAAGAACGAAAGAAAGAAAGAACGAAGGAAATAAAGAAACAACGAACAAACGAACGAAAGAAAGAAAGAATAGTGGCATTCAGAAGGTGATAGCGAAAGAAGTAAAAAAGAAGAAAGAGAGAGAGAGAGAGAGAGAGAGAGAGAGAGGGAGAGATAGGGAAAGAGAGCTAGAGTGTGCAAGAGAGATTAAATCGTGTATCCTGATGAATATATTAGAAATTCAATCATATGATTATTTTAGAAGAGAATCCAAGACACAAACACACACGCACATAGGTACAAACATACACGCAGGCACAGATATACACCCCCAACATGCATCACATACACACATAGGCACCAACATACACGTCTTCCAAACATTTACACACAGGCACATACATACACGAAACTCCCACAAACACAAAACACACACACACAGACAGAGACAGAAACACAGAGGCACACGCAACACCGCGCACGTATAACTCCTCACATTCCTGATTTTACAGAATTTTGATCCGTTTTCCATATTTGGAATTAGTTGTGACGAATAGAAACGTTTTAAGATTTTATTTTATCCTTGAAAAAGCATCAGTTTGAAACCTTGTAGAATTAGAGGAGTATTAACATTATCTATTATAGATGCACACGTTTGCATATAATATAAAATTTTAGATGGCCATTTTGCCTGTCCTAGTAAAGTAGACAAACATACTTTTAAGTTTATTTCTATTTTGCCGGTAAATATTTTTATTATTATAAAGGTAGGTAAGATTAAAAATAACAACACACAGAAATTTATTTATTTTCACCAACAAAAGTTAATTGTAAATTTTTTCCACCATCAATTATTGAAATCCTTTTTTCATCATTTTTCATCATAAATTATTAAAAGAAATATAAAAGTCTGAAAATATTTTAAGCACTTCAAACATAACAGAGTCACTGAAAATCCAAAATTTTCCATTAGTCATGGTTCTCTTGCCAATACATTTGAAGTGTACCCACTGAAGACAAAAGTCACAGATCATAGAATTCATGTTATTCAAGTTAAGTTCTGCCTACAAAGTTCACACAAATACTGCGCTGAAGATCTCAAATAAAATAGAGTCTAAATTCTAAAACATTTCAATTTACCGGCAAAATGGCCTTGGTATCTTTTTACCGGGACTGCAAAATAAACTGAGGTATTATGTACATTATTTAATTTATTCGGACTATTGTCTTCATTTTGTCGCCATATTTATCACAACAGTCGAATATTTTCTATGAAAATTTCTCGGACATTTAGGCCGGTAAATGTTACAAAAATT
>OZ010580.1:1709633-1722133 GCA_963932145.1 Acanthosepion lycidas
TAATGTTTTCAGGTCTCGTTTATATGTTCTTATTTTCCATGTTAGTTTTGGTTTGTATTTTCTAGTTTCTATACATGCCTTGAGCATGTTGTGTTGTTGACACATTTTATGCAACACAGCCCTTTCAAAGTACGTATGAGAACAAAAAGCACACGTTTAATGAAAGTCAACTGAAAAGAGATTTTTTTAAAAATAATTTCATGGTTTTTCTTGTATCCATACGTCGTATGTTTGGGTTCAATGAGTCGGTATTTAAATGAGTTCCACGCACAAAAGGACGGGTAAATTGGGGACCTTAATGTACAGTCCCATTCAGCTTTGGTGTTAATGGTAAGAAAAAGATTAAAAAGCGGTTAAAAACCAGCGAATGTAACACGGAGTATATATCGGGCAAAATATAATCATAACAAAGGTAATAGCTCTAATAATGAAGATAATTATGCAAATGATGACCAGAGAAGTTATCGGCCGAATTGAGAGCAACAAAGATGAAGACAATAGCCCGAAAAAGTAACGTATTGAAAATAGGGTGTCTAAAAAATCAGAAAAGGTAGGACGAATAATGTTTTAACCGAAGGGTTGTATTCTAAATAATAAAGATGAAGAGTGTAGTCCAGAAATAATTTCACTTTCCAGGGAAATCTGTTACGTCTTAAATTAAAATGTCCACGCAAGATATTTTTTTCATAAAAAAAAAAAAATAAATAAAATTAAAAAAAAGAAAAACAGTTTTTTTTTCGGGATGTCAGCAAGGACGAATTATTTTTAGTCGTCCTGACTGGGGGCAAAAACTTCAAGGAACCTGAAGTCGTTTGAAGAAAAAAAATGGCAGAATTCAAAATGAACGATAAAAATTGCTAATGAACAAGAAAATAAACAGCATCGTTATTGAGTAGAAGATACAGTTTTTTTTTTAAAAGATGATGTCGACAAGCTGAAAGATTGATGAGTTCCTTACATTTGCTTGTACTCTAGCTAAGAGATATGCTTGTAAAAACTATATATACGCAAATAATAATTATGTGTGTGTGTGCGTGCATGTATATAGGAGTTTATTTTTATATTTGTGCAGCATTTCCTCACTAATACATGTTAAAATGACTAACAAGTATACTGGGTATCGAAATTGCTACATTTTTAGGCAAAACAAACATCTCCCAGACCAGAACGACATAAGGACCGATTTAAACCAGCGTGAACAGTCGTATTTGTCGAGGATACAAATGTAATACGCACGTCCAAATGCAAGAAACATCTAAAAATAATGGAAGCCCTTGTTATTCAAAACCAAAAATATAAAAAAATAAAAAAAACAAACTTTAAGAACATCGACTATAAACATTGCCAAAATTTACTGGCTGTATTCAGGAAAATAAAAATATAATTACTTTTTAACTACACCGTTTAAAATGGCAGATTCAATAACATTGAAAATAGATAGGAACAGAGATTAGCCGAAACCTCACGAAATAAACAAAATTTCGACACACATTAGTCCCAAATAAATAAGTTTTCTTGTCCGATATTGGCAGGATTATCTTGATTCGCTCTAATTAAAATAGCTTTTGCACAATCATCACTAACTTGTTAATTTTAGAAAATTTATTATGTTGCAAACTATCTGACAAATTTCTGCAAATAACTTTAGTCTCCTATATTACTTACAAGCGCATTCTTGTGTTCACACGAAATGCTATTTATAGATTATATCACTATTTTCACATAGGTTGGTGTAGTTATTCATTTTAGCATACCTAACATATTAGCTTTTATTTTTGAGCAAAATTTATGTTAAAACTTATGTCTCAAAACTACTAATGGTTATGAGTTATAATTTATAAGTTTGTTTTAATCACTCAAAACTAACCTCTTTCCCAGACCTTGAAAATCTGTAAATGCTAGGAGCGGGGATAACAAAATTATGCTGTTTCTAAGGGAGTAAAATTCTGTAAATTTCCTACAAGGACACGGAAATATCAGTTATTAATCTTAAAAAATAAGAGTAGATAGGTTCGCCTGTGGTTCAGTTTACACTCCTCGCCAGTCTTTTGAACAGGAGTTCAAGTTTGTCACCCCCCCCCTGTGTCTAGTATTGGGTTTCCGGTTCTTTTACTACGAGTAGAGCCCCTTGCGTCTTTAGTGGTATTATCGACTTAAGGTGAATTCATTAAAAAAGAATAAGAAACTATTTGTCTTTATAGTCACTAACGAGGAGCATGTGTAACTAACAGTTAGGAAGCTGTGGAGAATCGTGATCAGCCATGAGAGGGTCAGAAAGAGAAAGTTTATTAATACTGAAGATGATGTTGATGTACATGAGAAACTTGCTGGAATTTACCGAAGGTTAATGAAAAAAAAGCTAAAGAATTAACCACCCTGTCGGCTGGGGCTTCAGAATACGCAGCTGCACCTCTGAAGTGGGGTAAGACCTCCCCAACACCACCAAAATGAGGCGTTCTGAGACGATAAACTACGTCCAACAGCAAGGCCTCTGACCAGGAGGTTTCGAGGAGCGTTGAACCACCTCTTAATTGCTGGTGTTCCCAGGTCCACCATGACCCGTTAGGGTCCCAACTGTGGGCAGATAGGTTAACCCCCCCACACACACACACACTGGGGTCAAAACACTATGAAAGTGTAAAAATAAGTTTTAATACCATCAATAAATTTTTGAAGAAAAGTTATTACCAGAATACATTTTTGAAAAAAGAATATTACCAGCAATAAAAATTTTGTCGTCAATAAATAACTCATTGAGGTGTTGATATGCCAGAAAACAGAACAAAGCAAACTAAACTAAAGAATCGATTGCTCTTCTATAAATAGAATTTTCCGAATTTTACGTGCTGAATGAATTTAGAACACACTGAGGTTGGAAAAAATATACATCTCGATGTAGCTTGAAATACGTCTAGGCTTTTGGATATTTGGCGAAATCCGTATATATTTCCGTTTGAAGTCAAAGGCGTTAATCATGTCTATAGTCATCTGCATTGATGTTTGAAATGGCGAGACGTGGAGGAATGAGGCGTCAATTCGAGTTCGAATCGCAGCAGAATTTGGTTGTTATTCACATTTGAGAAAAGTATGAATTCAGTTTTTCTGCAACTAATTTAGTGCAGTATAATTTATTATCGGGATCCCCTCCCCATAGTTACCCACCACACATTAGTTATAAAATATCTTTTCACGATTGTAATAGCTAACAATAACCATTCTATCTCTCACACACACAACGCTCCCCCACATATACAAATATATATATTTACATATATGTAGATTTATAATATTTTAGATATAGTCTGAATTGCACTTAGCACCATTTTCAGGTGTTTTGCAAGACTCTCAGTTGAGGTATTGAATGGTGTTTTCATCCAATTGATGGTCATTTTGGGATGCGGTCTAATAACAACATTTACCGGCCTGAATGTCCGAGAAATTGTCATAGAAAATATGCGTCCTCCGACAGGAAACGAACCTGTGTCCTATACGGAACCGTCATATAGCCTGACGTACTTTTACCGATTTCGCCAAAGAGCAGATATCAATATACGTGAGAGAATCATGGAAGATTGTAGTTTTAAAACAGTCTAATCGACCTTGGCAACCGAAACGATCCTCTGTGACTCAATCGGTTAAAGCACCGTTCCATATAGGATACAGGTTCGATTCCTGTCGGAGGACGAATATTTTGTAGGAAAATTTCTCGGACATTCAGGCCGGTAAATGTTGTTTAATACTGTTTATTATAAACAGAGAATTTACTCAAATATTTGTATCTATAAAAAAAGAATGTATAAACATAAAAATGTCTTAAAATAATTGTCGGACTTTATCCATTTGATATATATATATGTATGTGTATATATATATATATATATATATATATATATAAATTGAATGGGAAGAAATAATTTCTGTTTTTATCCTAATAAGCGCATCATCGTGAATTAAATATTATCACAATATGATATTACATTCCGAAATTAACACAATATATCACATTCCGAAATTCATGCCGTACATATATATATATATATATATATATATGTATGTATGTATATATATATAAATATATATATTTATATATATATATATATATATACATACATATATATATATATATATATATATATATATATGTATGTATATATATATATATGTATGTATGTATATATATATATATATATATATATATATATATATATATATATATATATATATATATATATATATAAATATATATATATATATGTACGGCATGAATTTCGGAATGTGATATATTGTGTTAATTTCGGAATGTAATATCATGGTGTGATAATATTTAATTCACGATGATGCGCATATTAGGATAAAAACAGAAATTATTTCTTCCCATTCAATTTATATCATATAAAGCATATTAAAATTTTCTTTTTTATCTTTTATTGGATTTCATGAATGATTTAGGAAAGGTAAAGTAATCTTAAAACTTCAAAAAATCGTTTGTGGATTTTAATTATCTGCCATTTGATTAAATAACCAACACGACAAAGGAAGAAATGAAAAAAAAATCAAATATATAAATTAATACAAATTTTAAACTTTTCTTCATATCTATGAGGCATCATTGCAATTGGATTCCTTACGTCTTCCCAATGGAAATTTCACATTATTCCACATTTTATTGGCCACCGTTTTAGTGTTTTTGAGGTTATAGTATCGGTTGCTAACTGCAATGATTTGCAGTCATTTCGGAATTCGTCTGTAGCAACAGTTTTTATTAATTTTAAAGTTCTTGTTGATCGCATAATACGGTTTCACTTATAAAATTAGATTTAGTAATAATAATGAAATTTAGATTTATTAAAAAACCAAACAAATTAAAAAAAAACAGAAACGTTCAAATATGTTATCAAATTGACTGAGAACAGACGATGGAGTCGCTTGATGCAGGTTAATATGGACGTCACCGGAGCAGAAGTTAACCTAGAGACAACTACGAGCAGTCAACAAGCGAAGCCAAGAAAAAATATTCCCTTTCTTTGCGCTCACACGTCCACAAAGAACAACTTTTGAATATTTATAAACAAAAGAAATGGTAACAACTGAATGTTTGTAAGTGTAATTATTAAGAATTTAATAAAATATTATGTCCTTAAGGCTGATTACCACAGTATCTCGATGGTACTGTTTTATGGGTTACTGAAAGTGAAAGGAATCAGGAGAGCAAAAGAACAGAGATAAAAGTTCATACCTTTATAAATACTTAAATGTATCTGCATCCATACGTAGATATATTCGAACGACTTTTATTGTAGACAAGTTTTATCGAAATAAATTTTGTTTTTGTAACTTTCTTTGTTTCTGCACAAGTAATAACATCCTCCAAAATTTAATGATTAACTCTTCATTTCACCCCGAGCAAGACGATGAAAGCCACTAAGATGCAAGGGGTTACTGAGGGTGAAAGAAACAGAGATAGGACAATAAAAGAACAGGTATAGAGGAGACAGAAGTCGACGATTGAAGTCGCATTTAAATTTTAGAAGATCGTATTTGAAAAGTAGGCAAGAATTCAGAAGAGAGTTCCACAAAGGAGATGTGCGTGAAAAGAAAATATTACCAGAGAACTAACAATTACAACAAAGAAATTATAAGACCTAGCAAGGAATACAGTAATATGCTTAAATTCTTGAAATAGATTTACCAAAGAGGAAAGCCCATCACAATTATTAGCAAGAAAATATTTATAGTAAAATCTCATGTAAGTTGAAAACAAGATGCCAGGTGAAGACTCCAAAACGAGTTATATTGTTGTTTGAATTTTGTCAAGAATCTCTCGATATATAACAGAAGCAACAGACCAGATGTGGCAGCAATATTCAACGCACGGACGATAATTTCTGTCCGAATTTTGAATAAAGAAAACAAGTGACCAAATGTTACATTTAATTACAGATTCAATCAACAATGTATTTCCCTGATTATCTATGACTTACTTCCATCTATTAACAAGCTTACTAATTCCATTATTGTAAAATTCTTTTGGCTTTGATTCGAAGAACTCACAAATGTCAGTTTTAACATCTTCCTTTGTTACAAAAGCTGTTTCTTCCAAATGATTCTGTAAGCTACGAAACAAATGCTAGTCTGAAGGAGCAAGATTGGGAGAATAAGGTGGACGAGGAATTTTCTCCGAACCAAGTTCTTCAATCTTTTGTGACGTGATTCTTGCATTGTCCTGATGAACCATCACCTCTTTTCGATTCACTAGAGCAGGTCTTTTTTTCCACAAAGCTTGGTTCAAACGCTCTAATTGCTGACAGTATATTTGAGCATTAATTGTTGCATTAGGTGGTAAGAATTCAAAGTGGATTATTCCTTGGCGATCCCACCAGATTGAAAGAAGAACCTTTTGCCCATAAAATTCCCTTCTCGGCTGTGTCTGGGGTCCTTCCCCTTTACCAAGCCACTGTCTACGACGCTTAACATTTCGATAATAGATCCATTTTCCGTCGCCAGTCACAAGTCTATCAAAAAATGGTGAAACAAGTTGGCGAGAATGGAGAGAAGAGCAGATGTCAACTCGGGATTTAAGATTGTTTTCAGACAATTCATGAGGCACCTCTTCTCCAAGTTTAGGAACTTTTCCAAGTTGTTGAAGATGACGATGAACAGTTGTATGGTTTGAACTGAGAACCACTGCCAATTCCTCAACTGATAAAGCAGGATTTTCTTCAAGGGCTGCTTCAAGAAGCTTTTCATCAAACTCAACTAGACGTCCGGTTCGATCTTCATCTTCAAGGGTGAAATCTCCACCTCTGAATTTTGCAAACCATCTTCTGCAAGTTCTTTCATTCACACATTCCTCTCCATAAACTGAGTGAATGTTTCTAGCCGCTTCGGCTGCTGAGTTTACTTTTTTGAACTCATAAAGCATTATGTGCCTCAAATGTTTCTTGGCTACTTCCATGTTAGCAGGGTTTTAATCAAACAAAATTTAATTTTATTGTTCTCTGAAATAAAATTTGATCAGTTTAAATGCATCTAAACATAAAAATAATATTCAGCTCCATTAGACATTATAAAATACTCTTTAAATTTCGTTCATTTTAACAAAAAGTTAAAATTCGGACAGAACTTATGGGATGACCTGATAGATATATATTTGTAATTATCATGAGAAACCATGTTGGGGAAAAGGTGAATAAAGGCAATAAGAGGAGAAGGATTGTGTAGCGTGGTATGAAAATCGATTTCCTTAATAGCAGAACGCAGACACCATTCATTTTTGTTATTGAAAAATACTCAACCATTCTGGCTACGAGTAAGTGCACAAATCCAACAAAGGCCTATAGATATTTACTGGGAAAAAAGCCAAATGTCTGAAAGGAAAATTGTCTTGCACCAAACATCCAATAGGCAAACCTGCTTTAAAATACAGTCATTTGTAATTCGGGTTTTTACCTGGGTAAGAACACGCATACACACACCCACAAATATATATATGCGTGCGTGCGTGTGTGTGTGTGTGTGTGTGTGTGTGCTTGTGTATGAGGCATGATCATAATAGCACCAGCTCATAACAGCTTATCCTGTTTTCATTAACCAAAGTTTTTATTACTGACTCAACGTTTGCTCGTATACAAGCAAGAAAAATCTTAAATATTTATGTGGGGGTGCTGCCCACACGCCCAAAATCAATAATCGAAGCATCAGTATATTGATTTTGTGAAATAGGTTGAGTCAAGAACTTTTCAGCACCTTCTCGTATAAATCCGAATTTATCAACGGATCGTGCAAGAGGTCACGTGTTTGTGAATGTTACTGTATAAGAATATATTGTACAGCTAGATATACCCACATATGCATATACATGACTATATAACAAATATTTAAAAACACGCACTCACACAGATATATATATATATATATATATATATATATATATATATATATATATATATATATATATGAAGAAATATAGTTTTAAGGTGTGTTATATTTATGGGATAAAATGCTTAATATCAGAGATAGAGCGTATGTAAATATACATATAAAAGTGAACACAAGTTAATACTCAGAGGCGACAGGCTGTTTCATGCTAGATGCAATCGTCAGGCAGCCTGACGATTGCGTCTAGCATGAAACAGCCTGTCGCTTTTGAGTGTTGACTTCAATGTCAATTTATATATATATATATATATATATATATATGTGTGTGTGTGTGTGTGTGCGTTTATTTTAGGATATTACAACGAAAACATGTCAAAATCGCTACACAATTGCAATCGTATTTTGATGCATATACAACGCATCTCATCGGACTATTGTAAATTACTGGCGAGTGAACCATTTAATTAGATTTAAAAGCAAAATGGAGTCTTTTTTTACGAAAAAAGAAAAAAAAAAACGAGAAGACAGGTTGGTTATAAGTTATGTGGGCTAAAATCAGCCAATCAAATATTATGTTCGTAAAATTTAAACAAAGGGAAGAAGCAAAAATTAAGAAATTATTTTCCATAGATGGGTGATGATCTGTAAGGTTGAAATCAATGACAGTAACAGACGTTAAACTGGGGCGGATTCGAATGGTTACATATTGTACCATTAGACGATTAAGTGATAATCTAACAAACAGCTTGTGGCGGACTTCACCACATTAATCTAACTTTAGATTAGGAAACAGGGCTGACGCAGAAAAGGATAAGGTAAAGACATTGTTACACATAAAATATGTATTTAACAAGACGTACAATATCAAACAACAATGTGAAAGAAAACATGCATTTAAGTAAGAAAAGGTTGAATAAAACAAGAGTTGTCTCTCTTTATCTGTTATTTTAGTGTTCACTGGAATAACGTTCTTGAGAGTCTCTTGTAATAACTGTTCTTAAAAGATTTGATGTGTTAGAAAAAATTATGTGAGTATATACAAGGTATGTTCAGCATGTGAGTGGTGTGTGTGAGTGAGAAGGTTGGCGCATGGTTTCAACTGTCGTTGATTTGTTTGGCAACTGAATTCTCACTAATTAGCTAAGAAAAATTCTTGCTTAAATAAGTGACTATAGGCTCCAGATCGCTGCGCGGGAAGAATTATTCTTCACGTGCAGGCGAGTGAGATTTAGGGAGACTTAAGAAAGCTTCTGTGATCCGTTTCTCCCAAAAGTGCACAAATCTGACTACATAAAAATAGAGCGATTACAAAATTGTCGCATTGCTGCGATTTGTAAATTGTCTATAATAACGTAGTGGTGATTAATTAACCAATGAATGCTTGGCGTTGTATGTGATTTGTATTTTTGTATGTATGTATGTTCGTGTATGATAGACTCGCACAAGCTAGTCAAGTTATATGCTTTGTGAGTTTCCTGCACAAAAAGCAAAACATTTTTATAGTTGATAAATAAATAGCTTCTTTAAGAAACTAGTAAACAATTTAATTTAATAATTTATCGTTCTCACCATATATATATATATATATATATATATATATATATATATATAAAACATATATACATATAAATGACGTAATCTTTTTCGAATTGTGAGATTATATAAGTCGACTAACTTTCTCCCGCTCCGAAGCCAAATTTTCCTCCATGCTCGGCCGACCTTTCTTCCTTTAATTTGTCATGTCTGTAAGATTGAAAAAGATTTCAATTTTTCAAATCAGTTTTCTTGACATTTGTCTGACGATTATTTTTAGAGGCGCCAACTTCATTTGCAATGCGTTTTTAATCTCTGGCCTCGTGTTTAACTTGCTGAATTCATTGTATTAGCACTTCGGTTCAATTCCAAACCTACCTTTCTCCAATCATATCCGCATCTCAGTACGAAACAAAATGTCCTCTTCCTTCAGGCTCATTTTAACATCAGTAACATAGGAATATGAAGATGCCATTTTCCGGGGTAGTTGTATTGAAGAATTCGCAGAAAGCAACTTATATTTATTACCGAAGTCACATGTTTTAGCAAAAATTAACAAAAATCCCAATCGCATAAAAAGACAGTAATCGCTTCAGTTCAACAAATTTATTAAAAAGCAGTTTTATTTTTGAAACAAATTACATAGCACTTATTTCCATTAACCGCGTTACCGATAACGATTACTTCGCTACTTATGTAAATTATTATTGCTAGACTTAGTGGGCAATAATATCAGATGACTACAAAAAAGGAACTGTCGATTATTTATGGCTAATCTTTTTAAAGAATGTACGAATCTTTTAGTTGCGTCAGGTGGCAATCATTGTAAGTAAAATGATGCACTTAAATAAGTAATCAAATAATCGTTTTAAGTGCTCTGAATATGCCATTTAGTTTTTAGTAACTTCAGTTAATATTTTACACGAGCATCTTTCGCCTTGATAATTGCTTCACTACGATGACTCATTATTGTCTTTGAAGATTATGAAAATATTCTGCTGGAATCGCAGTCGTTCAGATGTCTTTGATAGATTCCAAAAGAGCCTTGGCTTGGCTAGCTTTTCTGCTCATTCTTCTTGTAATTCCATATATACACAGCGTGCCCATAAAGTTCGGGTGCACTTTAAAAAATGTATAACTATTTGTATTTGCGATAGAAATAAGCTGTAAAAAATATTATAAAGTTTAATGTACCTAGTTTTAAGTATAGCTAAAATAACTAATGTGATTTCAGGCATTACTGTAAATCAATTGGCAAATGTTTTCCGTGAACTGCAAAATCGTATTACCCTTTTTATTGCTAATGGTGGAGGACATGGGGAAATAAAACCTTCAAAATATAGATTTACTTCTTTCTAATCCTTTTTACAAATTATTTCTATAAACTAGGAAAATAATTCGAATATAGAAATAAATTAAGAAAATCCTTAACAAAGAACTTTCATTAGTTTTTAACCAAACATATATAAATGAAGAATTGCTGCCAAAATCACTAAATTCAAAGTAGCATCGAAAGAAACCAATAAACCTCCGGCAAAAAATTGGAAGACAAATGACAATCATAAAAAAACGAACTCAACCAAAAGATGACGGCCATATTGATGCATTTTTTACCTGTTGTATTTCGTTTTATTTTAGTTATGCAATTAACTCTTTCTTGCTGCATGTAAGAAAATATTCTTTTTTGGAAATCATTGAAAGTAAATGTATATAAAACATGCCGTACGAAACAAAGGATATTAAAAAATACAATGTCTTATCAGGCTCAATTTTCCTTACTAATGAGATATTTCCTTTATAGAAACAAGAGTCCTGCTCATTGATTGGTACGGAATAATGACTCCTATTACCGTCATGCAATATCTCATTACTAAGAAGGGAAATTCAGAATGTGTGTTCGAAAAATATATCAAGTCTCTGTTTCATATTATAGAATATATAATATATAAAATTCATCAATCTAGAGAGGCTATGGAATAATGCCATTTTTTACAGTTATGCAATGTCTCATTACTAAGAGGGTGAGATCAGGATGCGTAACCGATATCAAGTCTCTGTTTCATATTATAGAATATATAGCATTCATCAGTCTAGATAGAGTCTGAATTTACGATGGGACAATTCTTTCTATTTATCTCATGATGATAGAGCAACATAGGTGAGAAGACGCTGGCTGGAGTTTCCTCTCCCGAGGCAGGATTGGATTTTACGGAAGATCGAAGGTTACCAGTGTAGAATGCCTATCGTCTCCACACCAACAATGTTGGCTAAGGGCAGGGCAGGACAGGACAGGGCAGGGGCCGAAAACAGCATTTCCATTCCTGTTTCAGATCTTTGTCCTAATTTCTTCCAACCTTATCTCTTTACATGATTGAGTATAAAAATCAATGGCGCTTTGAAATTTCATTCTTTCAGACTGATTGCCCTCTCATGTTAACGAATTCCATTTTTAATCATCTCTTTGACGCGAGCTCTGTTGCGTGTTTTGAGTTTATCAGTTAAAAAAAAACATTATTCCTTATTGCTTAATGAAAACACCCAAATATTTCATGTTACACACACACACACACACACACACACACACACACACACACATATATATATATATATATATATATATATATATATATATATATATACATACACAATTACTTACTTGGTATTGCATCTCAGTTAAATACCAGTTATCACTGATTTTGTTGAATGTAGTGCTCAATATTCTTGGCTCGTGCCCGAGTGGTTAGCCGTCCTGGGTATGACGATAAACTACATCCGCGTCCTGGGTAAGACGATAAACTTCATCCGCGTCTTGGGTAAGACGATAAACTACATCCGCGTCTTGGGTAAGACGATAAACTACATCCAACAGGAAGGCGCCTGATCAGCTTGGAATCACCTCTTAATGGCTGGTGTTCCCAGGTTCATCCTGACCTGGAGTGGTAGCACTTGTTAGGGTCCCAACTATGTGCAAATAGTTAACCCCTAAACTGGGGTTAAAACACTATGAATGTATAAAAATAGGTTTTAATAGCAGTATTTTTTTTTAATGGAAACATTATCACCAGCAATACATTATTACTAGCAATACT
>OZ010580.1:1727133-1864633 GCA_963932145.1 Acanthosepion lycidas
CACTTTCTATAACAGAATCCATGCTAGATAAGGCCATCATTTTAGCTCAAGAACAAATAAGAAAAAAACACAAACGAAATCAAAAGCATTAAACCCTCCCGTAAATCAATATTATTCGACAATGAAGATGCATGGATAAAGAAAGAAGGGATCTTTGACGCTACAATCGGAAACTTTGACGGCGCTTGAACCGCGAAATTATAGGTATATATTTACAACATGAACTAAGCAAAATAACAGATAGAAATGACACAGGAGTCTACAGGGACGACGGTCTCATAATCTTAAGAAACTACAAGAAACAAAACACAGATATAACTAGAAAAGCAATAATAAAGATTTTCAAAATTATGGGATTCGAAATGAAGTAGATTTTCTAGATGTTACCTTCAACATAAGAAAAGATAAAAAAAAAGTTAAACCACTGTATATATACACACATCTTCCAATCATCCGCCATCTATAATCAGGCAAATCTTCCAATGAAACCATATTTAATGAAGCTAAGAATGACTACGAAACAGACCTAAAAGATAGTGGTTTCCCGGCAACACTCACATACTCACCACAGAGAACAAAAGAGCCAACAAGAAGAGAAACATCATATGGTTCAACCGACCGTACAACTAAAACGTAAAAACAAACGTAGGAAAAATATTCATCAAAATTTTACGCAAACACTTACAGAATCAAGCACACTCCACAAAATATTCAACAAAAACATTTTAAAAATCAGCTACAGTTGCACCAAGAGCATGATAAAATAACAAAAGAGCACTACAGAAAAACAAACCACCGAAACAAATTAAACGTGTAACTGCAGAATAAAGAACGAATGTCCCTTAAACGGCAATTGCTTACAAAACAATGTAATATATCAAGCCATGGTAAAATTATCAGATAACGAAGAAAAATATACATCGGAGTAACTGAAGGACCCGGAAAACCAAGAAACTATGCACACAAAACATCTTTCACAAATACTAAATACGCGAACAGCACAGTGCTTTCCAAGTATTCAGGGAAATTAAAAACAAAAAGCGAATCATACAAAACATCATGGAAAATAAAGAAAAGAATATCAGCCTACAACAATCAATCTAAAAACTGCAAACTTTGCTTGAAGTAAAAAAATACACGGACACGAAACAAATAATGATAGTCTGTGTATTGGTTGATATATTGAAAAGTAACTGTTATCTTTGATAATGACTTATGTAACCCGAAACTTAGATTGGATTTAAACATGTATCAATATGGTGATTTCCTTTCATTATGACAATATGAAAAGAACTTACTTAAAATAAATAGACAATACTTGTCTATATTATTTAATGAAAGGTGCATCAATGAAAAATTGCTGCTTCAATATACACAATATGTGTATTTATATACGCATCTTCTAAACAAAGGTATTTTATCCTACGCACGCATATATACAGGTTGTCTGAGAAAATGAAAACATTACCTGAATTTTTAACACAATGCGAGTTAAATTATCAAAGATTTATAATTCATAATAAAGAGGACAGGCGTGTAATTAACTTGAGCAATCACTTGTGTTCCAGCTGACAGTCATTCAGAAGCAGACATTGAAGACAATTCTGTTACATAGAATTGTAAATAGCTTGATGCAGTTTATTTGGAAATGGCACACTTTAACTTTCAAAGTCTGCATTTATCTGACTACATTTTGCCAATTTACAAAATTCAGCCCCTCCTTTAGGAAGATCACCACTGAAAACTTGAATATAAAAGTCAGAATGAAACATTTCCATTGGCCACACCGCAGAATGCAATGGATGCTAACTTTTGAAATGCCACTCACGAGCTGCCTGTCGAAAAGATTTCCATGTAGAGTGACGAAATGTTTCCGGCATCTTTTATTCTTTTGTTTGGTTGCGGACGTCCGCGGTCTCCGAACGAGGCTTGTGGACATCTGCTACAATTCTTTCCGCTTCAGACTTATCTCAAACGCATTCGGGATCCACGTTGGTGGATTCGTTTCAAGCCTTTCTTTCAAATTCAACACAGTTCCATCACTCTCAATAGCACTTTAAGATAACCTTTCTCTTTTCAAACCTTTAAACTTTGTTCCCAAAACTTTGTGTGGCATATTATATATATATATATATATATATATATATATATATATATATATATATAGAGAGAGAGAGAGAGAGAGAGAGAGAGAGAGAGAGAGAGCGAGAGAGAAAGAGAGAGAGGACATTGTCCTGAAGATCGTATTGGAGCGTTAAAGTGATAGTTTATATAGAATGTTGTTCTCAACTTGTTGATATCTCGCTTCCTATATATATATTTCTATCTTTGAAATCGTGTACTCTGAAATATATTTAATTTAAACAATATATATATATTATAATATATTTTTAAAAATATGATTCCTTCGCTACATAAGAGTTTTCATGTTTCAAAAATGAGAGCTGAAACCATCACTATAATTATTAAAATTAAGTTGAATCAAGGTGTTGTGTGCCGTTTCATCCTCAAGCGAAAATTTAGGAATAAGCTATCTTGTGGTTTGCACGTGTTTATAAGTACGGTCCCTTGCAACATTAATTACTATAGAAACGTCTGGGCCGGCCATCTTGGTTAGGTGATCAGACAGTCAATTCTTATCTACAGATTCGTCACCTTCGGAAAGGTTATGCCAAGGTAGAGTGGGGTATGTATTTCAAAGCTAATGGTGGCGACCACCGTCTAGTTAGTTTACAGCGAAGGATATTTCATGGCGCGACGTCAAGTCTTTAAGTGTCGAGAGGATTTTGTTTTATTATTATCTATCTGTTAATCTCTTTATTTATTTGTTTATTCAAATGGCTGTTCCGTATACAAACGTGTTGCACTGAACTACAATTTGTTTTTTGACGACTTCACAAAGGGTTTTTTCAATTTAATGATTTGGCTAAGCTTTTAAGACTTTTATTAAACGATGGAATTTATTTATTTATCTAGTTTTTTATGCTAATTATTTAATGCGAAAATTTTTTGATGTCGGCAAAAAACTGTTAACTCCTGCCTATGGTTTAATAACTTTTCATTATTTAGAAACTTAATGATGTGTAGTTTTCCACATACCCTGCTCCATAGAATATAGAATTAGCAATAACTCAAAAGAAAGATAAACAAAAAAAAAAAAAATAAGTTGAATTTCAAATAAATTTCTACCTATATTCAACTTAGAAAAAGATGCGGCCTCAAAAGCCAATGGACGCTCGGATTAGGCGGTTGACGTTCCTGTCAGCCATCACGTCCTTAATTCAAGTCTTCAATAAAGCCATGGCTGTTGTAGGATTGCATGCTGATCCCACTCAATGACTCGGGGATTCACATCAGAACAGCTTTGAGTCCTCATGTTGGGAGAGACATAATCGTGAAAAATCTTGACTTGTGGGTTACAGTTATATGGGAGGTAATTTACTGTTTTCTCTTTACCCATTTCTTCAACCCAGGTCTCCGACCCTGGACTACTCTGGACAGTACCACTATTTAAGGGATAGTCCTCGTCGCGTAGGGCGTTTAACTGATGTCCTCCCTGCGCCACACCGCTATTTTGGGATTGTGGTTGATTACATTCTCTAGCTGCTGGCCAAACTAAACTGTCTTTTTTTTATACATAACATTTTGAAATGATTTCTTCGCATATCTCTATCTGGGGATATTCAGCCTTCGAGACATTGAAAATAAAGAATTTAACGATCACTTACAAGAAACAGGCTGTATCTTAATCGTAAGTACGATGTGCCCATGTCAGTTCCTGTGTTAACACATATGATATGACTGAAACAGAATAGGGAATCCTAACATTTGAGGCAAACTGCATAGCCTCATATTCTTTTATATATTCCCCTAAAATACCTGAAATACCCGCCTAGAAATTCACATTGTTATCGAGAGGGCACATCATCTAAATATCTTAATATTTATTTGTAATATTAGATGAAAAAAGTGCCACAATGGCTAAAAAGTGGGGTTGGGGAAAAGAATGGTCTTCTCTAGCGCAACCTCAAAACTAACTAGTCTCACTCGTTGACCCATTCGGACTTACAATTTTCCTTTCACCATAACAACCCATTTACTCTTAGCTGTTACACTACAGTCACCAAAATACCTCATTTTCTCTATAAAAAACCCTAGCATGAAATTTTATTTACACAATTATCGAGGGATATATTTACCAACCTCCCCACAAGGTAAAATGTGGCACAAGGCCGAGTTTTAAAGTGTGGGAATCCGAGCCCGTAGACTCGGCCAAAAATTCCCGTATAAAACGGGGTCGGATAGCTGTTTTCCGAAACGAGACTCTGCCCTTCGACATAGGGGAATTCTCTTTGCCCGAAGGTAGAAAGTTTGACCAGCACAGCTGGAAAATATTCCAGCTGGACTCCGATCCAACCCCGGAAAACAGAGTTGGACCAATTATCGAGGGATGGGGAAAAAATCAAAACCCAATGTTTATACACAATGAAAAATATCTTAATCTATGCTGAACAGTTCGTTGAACATTTATGAAGCACACAATTATTACGCCAGAGTTATGTATAATAATTCATTGTTCAATCTTTTTGCCATTTTAAAAACGGAACTTTATAAAAATCTGGTGATTTTAAATGGAGAATTTATTCGCTAATAATTGTCATTTGTATATACAAAAATAAAGAGACTGTACACGTCAAATACTGTAACAAAGGGTGGCAAAAAAAGCAAATATTGTTTAAAAAATCTCAAAATCAGTTGAACTTGCAGACGAAATGAACGGGACATGGACGAGAGATTTGAAAAGGAAACATTGCACCTTAGAATGAATTGATTGAAAGCCAAAGAAAATATTCAGTAAAATGATCTATGATGTAGTAGACATTTTTTTACAATGATATTCTTTCTGTAGAAGGCCAAAGAGCCACTCGAAGTAGAGGTTTACAGAGTAAGAGGCACAATTTATGGGGGTTTGTGAGAAAGATAACGATTACTCGTAGACTTTACCAGGTTAAGATTGTATTGACCGGGAAAGCATCCTTTTGGCAGTTGGTTCCACAAAGCAGCGATTTGAAAATATTCTCAGGAGATTATAGTCTACTGAGGTAGCTATCTAAGCCCTGTTATAGACGCTTTCTCAGGCACATTTGTGTTTCTTCAACCCCGCGGAGCAAGCATGTGGTTTATATTGCAACTATGTTGAACGAAGCTTTGTTACAGTTCCTGGGAAAAAGTATATAAATTGGAGAGCTTTATTAGAGAGAATTATTTTTTTTATTTTTTAAAAACTTTTTTTTATAATCTTTTGACTTGTAAAAGAGGATAATGAATGAAAGACAAGTGGTTCTCTCCTAGTGTAAACAACCTCTTTCATTCTTACGCTTGTTCATTGTATTACAAGAATGAGTGAAGAGGGGGAAGAAAGAAAGAATAACAGATAAGGAGATAATGAGTGGGAATAAAAAAGCATAATTATGTTACATAGAAACCAGCAGAATGAAAATGTTATTATTATTTCCTTTGATTTCTGTTGTATACACATTTCCTTCCGAGTCCCAACCAGAGACCTAAGATCAGAAATGGTTTCATCAAATCTTCCACTGATCATTTTTGTAAAACACAAAACAAAACAAAAATCACACAGATTTTACATTTAAAGCTCTTCGTAATGTGTGAGCTGTACTTGTGAGATAAAATGTTTTGTATTTCTTAAAGCTATGGGCTACCAGGAATCACTTCAATAAGTCTATCGAAACCTTTTCCAGTCAATCCGAGTGCTCCAACTACAATTGGAACTACAATCTGCAGGAACTATCATGTCAATAAGAGAGCACATTCTGTACTTGTCATCCTTGATCACAATGTCTGGGTGATTAATTTTAATTATCCTGTTTGTGTATATTACAAAGCCTCATAAAATTGTAACAGGTCCTATCTCTGTAATCGGGTCTTATTATTATTGTTTTTGTTGTAACTAGAATGCGTTTCGATTAATACATTCAAAGTCAAACCAACATGTTTGTGATCCTTTTCACCCATGTATTGTACTTCTCTCAAATCATTTACGTAAGGCACATTTTCAAACAAGATGGTGGAAATACCGCATATCTGTGATTTCATCATGTCATTGGGAATATTGTCCATCTATAGAACTCACTGGTAATTATAACCACTACTATCTCCTTCATAGATTCCCCTATGAAGGAACTCTATGCCAGTACTTTATATCTTTCTTCCTCTCTACATTTCCAGAATCCTGGGAGCATATAAATAAGGTGTTTGACAAGGAGTTCAACTAGTCATTATTGATACTATATAACTAAAGATCATCCATGAACAACAAATTGTTTCTCATTCTTTACAAAGTTATGATCAGATTAAGAATCAGAATCAGTGGCAGAATGTTGATCGCAAATAATAGTGAAGAGAGTGAATCGCTCTTAAGACTCCTACGTTTGGTTTGTACATACCCAAATCCTTTTCATCTCGTGGTATTCTCGTAGAGAATATTTGGCAAGAGTCAAGCACCAAGTCTTTTGGAACAGAATTCGCATTCGTGCATGGCAGTTAATTTTGACTTCAACAATCTTTTCGACGCCCCTGTGTAGCATTCATCTCGCTAGGCCTACATACCGGATTTGAATTATGATTTATACTTCTTCTAGGCTGGTCGCCAACCAAGGGCGGAGAGCATATAAAAATCCCGGAACATGTACGCGGCTGAAATTCGAACTAGTTTCGTAGATTTTATTTTCCGAGTCGCTAACCGTAACTCTATCCGGACACAATATCTACTAACGCCCATCAAATCATTTCAAATGACGTGATAGATATACATTGTTATAGTCTATATAGTATCATGGTTTCCTGAAATCTTTCTTGGGGGAGGATGTTCTGAACGGATTCCAACATTTCAAAAGCATCTTATTCTTCTTTAAACTAATTTTTTTCACGGGATTTTTATCAAAATCAACCCACCTAATCTTAATACAGTACAACTCCTCCAAATCGAACACCCCAGATGTTCGGTATTAAGAATACTTTTCGGATTCGAGGGAGGAAAGGCTACTCTGGCAAATTTAAAACTTAGTTTACGACACAAAATTTAGTTTGTAATATTGATTCTTTTTTCTATTTAAAGTATAGATTGAATACATAAATGTACAAAACCGGATTTATTACCTGTACTATATATATATATATATATATATATATATATATATATATATATATATATATATATATATATATATATATATATATATATATATATATTCATTTTATTCGAAATTTTAAGAAATTTTTAGCACTGTTAGATTTTCTCTTCTTTCTTATTGTTCGTCGAATGATGTGTATTATAAATTTAAAAGCATTTCTCTGTCGAACTAACTTCAAAGTTTATAAGAACACTGTTTAGCTAATATAAATCCTCCCACACAATCTGATTATATCTTTGTGTTCAGCTTTTGCAAATAATCTTCCCCACGAGAGGACATTATGCTCTTGAAGACGTAATGATTGTCACCACCAATCAGATTTTCTGCTTGTATCCCTTCTACTGTGTCGATGGGATTCGAAGTGGTTCGAAATGGGAGCATCTAACCGGTGTAAACGCATATACCGTTTCCCTTGACTATTATTCCTGATAATATAGATCTTGGAATGGGAAATAGTTTTTCTCAAGACTGAAACTATTGCCAAGTAAAAGGAAATTTGCGGGCAGATTTTATCAATCAGCGAAATAATTAGATAACCTGATATGTGAATGGACGATATAACTCTGCTCCATTAACAGAGAGAGTTGCGATCTAATGCAATTCTCAGCCTCTCTATCATCTCTAATTTGAAAATCCCCAGTTCAAAATGCGGTAAAGAAATAATAGATAATTGTAAATTTTCACCAATTAATGTTCCTCTGAATCACCCCAAAAATCTTTCTCTCCCCCTTTCTCTCTCACACACACACAAACACACAGAGTTAGTCTAGGTTATTAATTTAGTGATGTGTTGAGGCGTCATCTATATAGCGAAATTCTTCAAGTTGAGATATTGATACTTATTGTATCAAAAATACAATTCTGGCACAAGGCCGAAAAAGTGGGGGGTTGAGGCTGGTCATCACTATCTTATACCTAGCTAATCTGATTCACGACCCATTTACTTGTTATAATTTCCACATTCACCATAGAAACTCGTCCGTCACCAATCAATCCTCTATACACCATAATACCGCATCCTCTGAGGGGGACCTACAAAACGCACCCCGAGATTTAAAAATTTAATGATAATACATATTTCGGAGATAAAAATCTAATATATGACAATATAACTTTCACTAAAGGCTGTCGAATGCAAGTATTTTCTATTAGTTTTAATCTTCATCTTGAGCTGATGCTCAAAGAATCGGATTAGATCCTGATGGGAAAAACGGTAGCCTCGCAAGACTTCCTCCTGTTGCGTCGTCCATATCACCATTCGGACCGTGGCTAGAAGCGTTAGAAACATCATTCGTTTCACCCCAGAATACGGGAGCGACACATTGTCACACGCGTATGTACGATCAATGAGCACGAGCTTTTCGGGAGCGATGCGAGCCGTAAGCTCGCCGACATGATCCCATAAGGGTCGGACCCAAGGACAATGGTAGAAAGCGTGAGAAGCCGTTTCTTCCAGGCCAAGGTCACATTGTTCACAGTCTGGCAAATCCGCCGAAGCCATATGAAGGCCATGTCATTGAGAGGCTGCCTATTCCGAGCCAGTCGCCAGGTAAGCGAAAACTTAGAAGAGCGTTTCGGTTAGCAAGATCGATTTTACTGTTTTTAAAGCAAAATTCTCCATCATTTTCTCTCATACATTCATATCTGCTCGATGCATATCCAAATGTAAACAAATGATGTCACACATTATGAAATGGACAAAGTCCGACAAATATTTTAAGACATTTTTTTCGGTGGCTCAATCGGTAAAAGCAGGTCAGGCTATATGACGGTTCCGTATAGGATACAGGTTCGATTCCTATCGGAGGACACATATTTTCTATGATAATTTCTCGGACATTCAAGCCTGTAAATGTTGTTTAATACTGTTTATTATAAAACAGAACATTTACTTAAATATTTGTATCTATAGAAAAAACGTATAAACATAAAAAATGTCTTCAAATAATTGACGGACTTTGTCCATTTCATAATGTGTTATAAAATTTTAAAAAAGATGTCGTCTAAAACACAGTTGAGAGGAGAAGTAGATTTACCGAATTTTGATCTACAAAATATTATTTAGTGCGGAGAAACATTGTTTTATCCAAAGTCGACAAATTCTTCTAGATTTCGTTCTCTGTATGGGTTCTTTTACCAAAAATGTCTCAGACTGCATTTTGGTAGCCCATAATATCTTCTTGAGAACTAAAGGATAAAAAAATAATCATTTAGTTGAGCTTTAAAGAAGTCTATCCTTCTTCGAACCTTGTGGACTTTCGCTACAGTAGCACAAAAGACTGTTTGTTTAATTAATGATATGACATTAATTTGTAGCACACGACCGAAGGTCAAGTGGAGAAAGGCTGGTCGACACTGACAATTCTACACCTAGCAAATCTGATTCACGACCCATTCATTCTTACAACTGACTCAATTACCACAAGAACACATTCATCACAGTATAATCCAATCTATACCACAATACCGCATATGAACAGGGATCTTACTAAAAGCCAGAAATACAAAAGACTTAACTAAATAACAGAAACCCCATCATTTGAAGACTAAATATGAACAACAAGTATAATGAATATGTAACTGGAAGAGAAAATAATGGTATAATCAAGATATTGACTTTCCGTACTATTTTAAACAAAAGGTTAGGAAGGAAACCTCATCTGTTTTGGAAAGTGACTTGGGAAACCCATTTCTCTAAAAAATTAATATTAGAATTATCATTTTCAAACGATGCATTAAAAAGCATTGTAGCTGAATAACTTTTAAACGTAATTTCATATTGAAATCATTCATCTATTCACGCATTTTGGGTCGCTGGGGTCACCATTCCCCTCCATCTCACATAAATAATACAATGGCTTTATAGTTGTTGTTTTTTTCAGCCGAGTTGTTGAGGTTAGTCCATCCCTCCTCATAAAAGTTAAAGAGGCAAATATCTACAAGATAGCAGGAGGTTTGAATACAGAATTTCCCATTAACAAGATTTTTGATGGTATATGGAAGCCGTGGGTAGCCCTGACCACACTTCTCGGCCTTACCGACAACATCTGAAAGGACATTGGGAATGGCTAGGCCGCAGCAATTGCCGGAAAGTTGTTTGAATTGATGACCAACCGCTTTCGGGGTTCGATTCCGGGTTTTTCTCTCTAGAATTATTTCTATAGCTTTTTTTCGTATTTGCATATGACCGAAATGCACGGAGGTTTAAAATCAGGCTTTTCCTTCGCTTAGATAGACTGCCCTTCTAGGCTGTCGAATTCCAGCTATTCAGTTTTCCCTCCATTCTCCGGATTGAAACTGGACTTGTCATATTGAAATGCGTATGTAAAAACAACTGACCAGCCAGGAAACATTTATCAAAGGTTCACACTAGGACCAAACATGTTTTCGGGATTCCGGTTTCGTTAGCGTGAACCCACCGTGTCTCGGTAATACCATACAATACAACCCGACTCTATCGTTGTTTTATCACAGTAAAGATTATATTTGGAGTTTATTGCGACATAGAGGTGGATGGGTTAGGATTAGGCTTACGGTTAGCGACACTTTAAGAAAAATGATGTGTTCATTTTCGCACGAATGGTTTTGGGAAAGGGAAGAATATTTCCTCCCCATATACAGCTCAGAATTAAATAAATGAGCTGATTGGTTTCCCTTGCTTTGAGGTGGCAAGAACACTAGAATAATACTGAACTCAAAACCAACCTGACCATAAATTGGCTCCGTCAGGTTTTCTTGCCCTAGATACACTACCTGCTGGTATGGATGCACTACGTATGGTACTTCCGAATGAGTTACAAGTCTCGTTTGTGACGGTTAGGAATAGAAAGCACTCAGTCTAAGCGATCCAGATTTAATGACGATATTCTGCTATCAAGAAAGTCAACACGTTTCGGTCTTCTTCAGTATCTGTCTATATTTCTGACATGAGGTATTATGTACACTATTTACATTGTTCGGACTATTGTCCTCATCTTTTTCACCATATTAATTACAATGTTTCTGCCCTTCAGTATCTATCCGTATTTCTGAGATGAGGTATTATGCACACTATTTACATTATTCGAACGATTTAACTCATCTTTCTTGCCATATTTATCACAAAGTTTCGGCCCTTCAATATCTGTCTATATTTCTGAGATGAGGTATTATGTACATTATTTACATTATTCACACTACTGTCCTCATCTTTGTCGCCATATTTATTACAACGTTTCGGCCTTTCAGTATCTGTCTATATCTCTGAGATACGGTATTATGTATACTATTTATATTATTCGGACTATTGTCCTCATCCTTGTCGCCATATTTATTACAACGTTTCGGCCTTTCAGTATCTGTCTATATTTCTGAGATGAGGTATTATGTACATTATTTACATTATTCGGACTATTGTCCTCATATGTTGCCATATTTATCACTACGTTTCGGCCTTTCAGTATCTGTCTATATCTCTGAGATGAGGTATTATGTATACTATTTATATTATTCGGACTATTGTCCTCATCTTTGTCGCTATATTGAAGGCAGTGGAGAACTTGGAGAGGGGAATTAAAAGGAGATAACTGACATCTATTAGATATGGCATGTGGAACAAGAACAGTCTACCCCGGTGAGCGAAACAAAGGGTTTAGGACATTCCAACCACCTGAAGAGGGCCGGAGCGTACAGCGACCGAAACGTTGTAATAAATATGGTGACAAAGATGAGGACAATAATCCGAATAATATAAATAGTGTGCATAGTCTTCAGTCGAAATACATTTGTTTCCGCATTGAAAATATATCTATTTCAGTGGGTATCCTTTACATGCAAACGGGTATTTTTACGTCAATGTCCTTGACCGAACGTGCTAAGCAGATCTTTAATATCTTCGTTGGTAATGGTCTGTTCGTATATGACTATCTTTTCCTATATCGTATGTCCATTGTTCTGGCGCCAAAGGAGTTGATGCTTTACTATAGAGCTTCTTTTAAGCAGCCGATGATGCTTTCCAACGGTAGTAGCTTTCTCACTTTCCCTTTCAATACACATTTAGACGTTCGCTAGATTTCAATGTGCCAATAATTACATATTCTGGACCCAACGGGAATTTGTTTCACGTTTTGATGCATCATTGGTCAAACCAGCTTTTCTTATTGTGAATCTTCCAAATTAATGGTTCTCAGGGAAATCAACCCTGTCTCAAAGGAAAACCCGAACGTTGTAGGTACGGAAACTTTCAGATCCAGTGATTTATTGTATCCGCAATTATAGGAACCCCAGTGGTTTGTGGTTGTATTCTTTTCTGAACGCAATTCGAATACGTTCGTCATGTGCCGAGTAAAGTCGATTGAGCTTCACTCATCGTAAAAATTGATAATTCTCAGCTGCTAATAAATATCGATGTGTAAGGATTTGATTAAAATATTTATTTCTTAGATCAATGCATATCCCTAGATAATTATTATGCAGATACGTTCGAAGGAAAATTTATTAAACGGATAATTAAAATATAATCCATTTTTCGTATCTATCTATCTATCTATCTATCTATCTATCTATCTATCTCGGTATGTTTATTATATAACTGTCTATCTATCTCGGTATGATCATTATCTATCTATCTATCTATCTATCTATCTATCTATCTATCTATCTATCTATCTATCTATCTATCTATCTATCTATCTCGGAATGTTCATTATCTATCTATCTATCTATCTATCTATCTATCTATCTATCTATCTATCTCGGTATGTTCATTATCTATCTATCTATCTATCTATCTATCTATCTATCTATCTATCTATCTATCTCGGAATGTTCATTATCTATCTATCTATCTATCTATCTATCTATCTATCTATCTATCTATCTATCTATCTATCTATCTATCTCGGTGTGTTCATTATCTATCTATCTATCTATCTATCTACCTATCTATCTATCTATCTATCTATCTATCTATCTATCTATCTTCTTCAGTTTGTTAATCCCTCATACTCTAACATCACTTCCCTCTATTTATTCTCTCTGTCTCTTCATGCCCTTCTACTCTCTTTCCAACAATCTATCAAACTATCCCCATCCCTATCTGTTCATAGAATATCTGGCAATCTTAGGAGCTACTCAGTGGCTAGGGGAGGGTATTTCCAACCAGGTCCACTGATCAGCTTTAGAGCCAATTCACTTCCAATCTTTAGGATGAAGATATTTCCCATGTAACGAACGACTAGACAAACCTTATTACCCACAATAAAAAAAACCTGTAATTTAAAGTTTGCATTCTTTAATTATAAGAAATTTACTTAATTTACACGTTTTTTTTTCTCTTTTAGATTTGATTCGTAACGACTTGAAATAACCAATTTCTGCATTTTCGGCTTTACATTTCTGTCAGAACAGAAGAAGCTAGCATGTTTTTTTCTTGGAGAATGTAACATGACCAAAAGAAAATGTCCTTTCTAAACAATATGCGACAACCCATTTATTTTATCCCAAGCAAAGCAATAAAGCCACTGAGACGCCAGGAGGTACTGAGAATGAAGGAAATTGAGAAAACGATATTAAGTAAAAAAGAATATAAAAGAACAGGATACCAAAAGACAGAAGATGACAATTGATATTGCATTCAAATTTTGTAAATCATAGTTTAGAGTAATGCAAAATGTTGGAAGAGAGCTCAACAATCGAGAAGTGCGAGAAGCATGACGCCATAACATGGAAATATGTTATAAATATGTCCATATAGGGATAAAAGGCAAACATTGATTTTTTACTAAATTTTCATGACCCAAGAGCCTGTCAATGTAGAGGGTTACTGAATGCGTTTGTATGAACGTAAAGGGAAAAATAAGTACAGTTTATGGGGATGTGTATAACGGTTTATCTTATACATGAAGACGTAAACATTGTAGTGATTGGCGAAGCGTCATCTCAGAAGTTTTTTGCCCAATATAGCGCGGCTCATGGGAAGAAGTTGCCTGGATTCAACTTCCTTCCTACCAGTGGAATACGATAAGAATTGAGGACGACTCGAAACTGTGAACATGCTATGGTGGGTTTGAGTTGTAAAATTATCAATAAAGAATAAGGAACTAAGGAATGTCAATTGCCTGTTTATTCTCCACGGAAACGGTCAAAGGGTATCGATGGACTGGCGACGTTTTCGTCTGTGGGAAATGGCTAAAGACACGAAACTAGAATTTAAACCTTCCCAAAGCTTGGAAAGGAAGATTTGGCTGCAAAACTCCATTTTTGGTCTGATCTGATTTTTGTAGAGATAAAGCATGGAACAGCACAAGAAACGCCATTTTTAAGCGTCTTCACCAATGGATCGTGTATAGATGTACCCCTTGAGTTCTGAGGTGGACTTGGACCCCAAGGTAAAGAGCCTGATTGAGAGTATAAGGAAGTTTTGCAGAGTCGTAACCGCCCACGCCATAAAAGAACACGACATATTAAAGGAATTAACGCCAAAATGATCGGCACATTCAGAAAAGCAATGGTCAAGGGCGAATTCTATTCTACAATTACTTCCTGATTCGTATTATTTGATAGCCACTGTCAATTATCCGTGTTTTAGTCTCAAGATATAATTTAATCATGTTATCCGATAATCCTTTATATCATAAGACTGGTTGGAGTTAATCTCCTTTAATCTGACCAGAGGCTATCTGAGACGTGGTTGTCTACTTTTTTAAATATATATTTATTCCCGTCTCTACTCTGAAATATCTCAAGTGGCATATTTGGATATTCGTATTTGGAATTTATACTGAACACGCCAAATAAATAATGAAATCAAATAGGAAGTGAAAATATAATTCGGAAGTTATCTGCTCCCTAATCTTCCGGTTAAAATTAAAAGAAATGACAGGGAAAAAGCGTAAGATAAGATAAATGGATTCGTTATTATTTTTTTTTTCGTTGATGTCTACAGTCATAAATATATCAACAGTTCATAATTACACACAAAGATGGCGGCAGGAATGAAACTGTGATGACGACTTTAATAAGAAATTTGCACAGAGAAAGATAGCATGCAAATAAATAAATAAATCTAAAATCTATTTTAAACAAACACACACTCACTCAGAGAAGTATATATATATATATATATATATATATATATATATATATATATATATAATTATGATATTGCACCGAAAACATGTCAAAATCGCTATACAATTACAGTCGTGTTTCGATGCGTATCAGTGCATGTTTTCGGAGTAATATACTGAAATAAATAATATTGCTCTACTTTGTTTTGAGCCCTCTTTTAAATTAAATATTACGAACGTTGGAATCGTACTCTATTCGTTCTCATCTTAGCTGTATATATATATATATATATATATATATATATATATATATATGCATATATATATATATATATATATATATATATATATATATATATATATATATATATATATATATATATATATGCAGTATATCTTCATTCAAGCATGTTTGGTTGAATAATCTGGACATACGTATATTTATTTTTACTTTAATCCTCTCGAATTCTCAGATCAACTTTTTAATCTTGTCATAAAAATCATTAAGGAAGGCGCCGGAGTTTTTCTTCATTTCTTTTATTTTTCCAAGTACTTTCAATCTCATCCAAGATCATCTTTAGGTGTCAATTGCTAAGACAAAAAAAATATAATTGATATTTATGATCCTTTTGTAAATACGCATGAAACGCGCGGTTATAATTATAAACATGTATCAACGCGCTCCGTTGTAATTAATTTAAAACTTAACTGTTAAAACTATTGTTTTTTAATGCTTAGTGTTTTATCTAAGAGGGGAAACTTTAATTTATATAATTGTAATGGATTAATTTATTTTGTTTATTTAGACAACACTCCTTATTTTATGCGTGGCATTGTATACGACGGTCAGGGAAGAATTTTGTTTTAAGAAAGAAAGCTGAATAATAGCTTACAAAATAGCTTTCTTTGTATGCTGTATTAAATGTAACATGCTCATACATTTATACATACATATGTATATATATATTTATTACTTCAAACGTAACTTTTAGTGGATAGCCGTATCTGAATAGACGTTTTAAACAGATCGTCTAGTCAAATACGATTGTCCACTAAAAGTAACGTTTAAAGTAGGTACCTCCACGAAATCGCTAAAAAAAGAGCATAGCTTGATGAAAAAGACGCCAACCTTGCCGAAAACAAAATGTTATCGTCTAAATGCTTATGTTATTATTAAGAGGAAAGATCAAATTTTTTTTAAATTATTTAAAAAAAATTTTCCTTCTTTTTAGAACATTCTACATTTTGATTAAAAAAACCTTGTTTCTCTTTGTATCACTGGAACTAGTAAAATAACATAGACAATTTTTAGCACGTTTTTTGGTATGACACATATTAATTTGGAAAATCTTGCAAAAATAAATCTTTTGCAAAAATAAAAATAATTGTCGGATGTTAATGAAACCTTCAGGAACTATTCACAGATGATCAAAATTGTTATAAATATGTTTTTTTTATTAAAGTCATGGCAGAAATATTTTTTATATTTATTACCCCCCTCATAACTAATTTTATGAAAACGCTAGAAATTCGATCGCATCGGCTTTAGTGATTACAATAGTTAAAAGCACAAGGCTTTGAGGAATGCAGATCATGTTTTTTTTTTAATTGGACCCCTCCTACCTGAAAATCAGCTCTGAATTGTAACATACAAAACTCAATAAAACAAAGATATTATTTAATTTCAAATGCTTTTATTTGCTTTTAGCTGCTTTTATGAATATTTTCTGAAAGCAAAAAATTTTTTCGATGAAAAATGAATTTTTAATACAATTATTTGTTATTTCTTTAATTATAATAGATTTTTACATTTAAGTTGTTAAAATATTATAAAATTAGTTAAAAGTCGCATCGGGTTTCCTAAGTCTCCTTATGAGACAGATCTTTTTTTAGCGCGTTGTAAATTGTATCATTTTGACTAATAAGATCTGCAGTAATTAAGAAATGTTATACTTGCCCAATATACGCCACCCATAGATGAATAGCTCTTCTACTTTCAATACACATATTGGCACGCAACCGGGACATGTTGATTAGGTACTCAGTTGCGGAGCTACTCGATTATAGGACAGTTGATGAAGATGATGATGATGAGGAGGAGGGGGAGGACGATCATGACGACCATGATGATGAGGAGGACGATGAAGATGGTGATGATGATGATGATGAAAAGGACGATGATGATGAGGAGGGGGAGGACGATCATGAAGACCATGATGATGAGGAGGATGATGAAGATGGTGATGATGATGATGAAAAGGACGATGATGATGATGCGGAGGACGACGATGAAGGTGATGATGAGGATGATGATGATGATGATGATGTTGAGAAGGAGGAGGCCGATGATGATGATGAGGAGAACGATGATGATGATGAGGAGAACGATGATGATGATGATGAGGAGGAGGAGGACGACGATGATGAGGAGGAGGACGACCATGATGATGCGGAGGACGACGATGATGGTGATGGTGAGGACGATGATGAGGATGATGATGATGATGAGGAGGAGGAGAAGGAGGAGATGAGAAGAACGATGATGATATGGAGGAGGAGAACGATGATGATGATCGAATATCAAATCTGTAACTATTAGAATTACAGTGCAAGACTATGTAGTATATGACTGAGAAAGGTCGAGACGTTGTATTAACAAAAACAGCGAGAAAAGCCAATGACCAGATAAGCCACTTACATACTTAGAAGGTTTTATATGTCAGAATGCAACCATATTCTTAGCTGTGAGATAAATGAATTGAAATCAATTCTAAACCAGGAAACGGACAATGAATCAACTCTCAAAACGCGACAAAATGGAAATCACTTATAATTTCAAGTAATACTCACTTCACTAAGTTTGTACCATTAATTTAACTCTTCATAATGCCTGTGACAATCCAGAAAATTGTTTCACGACCTGTAAGAGTAATGGATCAGGACAAAATTATAATTAAAATTGGCGTCTTCTACAATAAAATCACACGACCAGATGTCTCCAATGGATTTCGGATTATTACTTCTTATTCCCTCGTCAATTAGCTGAACTAATATGAAATTTGATTTTATCTTATAATTCTCATTTATGATCGAATTTCCTGAAAACATACCTGCAAGCTTACCTGTAAATAGTGAGTCTGGGAGAAGGATAATTCTGATTTCAAAACAGGTTAGGAATAAAGATGATAATTCCACAACGGAGAAATCTACAGAAACCAAAACAGCGTGGTGAGGCTGTGGCCTTATAATCTACAAGTGATTCTAATGGCACTAAGGAGAAGGAAGAAAACCGTGCATAGTATGACAGAAGGCTAATTCAAAAGGAGCAGTTCTTTAAATAGCTTTAATTGGATCTGGGAGAATATACTGACACAACGTGAAATACCAATTTAAAATTTTATAGCTTAAAAAGATTGATTCTGATTTTAGAATTATTAGGAGTTCTCTCCCTCGCCTCCCAACTTTATTCACCTCGACATGAAATACTTGTCACTATGTACAACATTCATACGCATAGCAATCTGAGTATCTACTCTGGTCAGATGGTTTTTCGTATGTTGATTTATCTGACTGTTTCGTCAATGTGAAGCTTTCCAAAAGCATTGCATCAGAAATAACATGTTTACTTAATAACTACACTTAACTTAAATAGAATGAATAAATATCTGTCACTCTACAGAATATGATTCGAATTAATGAACGTATCTTTGCCGCAAAACAAAGTCGTGAGGATCTAAATCAGTGCAAAATGTAAACGGTTGAAGAATTTTTTAAACACACGATTATAAAAGATATTCTTTGTATATCTACATATATCTAATAAAGTAAAAGTGGAAAAACATTTTCCAACTAGAATTATACACCACCCGTCAGTGTCTACTGAATTCATCAACAAATGTCATTTTTATATTCAATAAATTAAAACAATAATCATTGACTCCAAAAATAGTTCGAATATATTCTATATTAAAAATGTTTCTTTGAGTAAAGGGTTAGATTTTTACGTATCTGATTTAAATAAATAAATATATTAAATAGAGAATCCCCTCCCTGGATGTTCTAGAATATGCTATTAATGATTATTTTATCCTTTCAATATATAAAAAACACATGAGTAAAAATTAATGTATTCTTAATTAGAAAAGCCAATGTTCACAGATATAAAATAGGCGTTATAAAAAAAATGATTTATTGGGCAGAAAGGATTTCCTTCACGGAAACATTGCTTCATAGAGAATTAACACACACACTTAGCAACAATAATTACCCAAAACATGTTGTTGATGAAAAAATAAAATTACCTTTGAAGAAATTTCGAAAAACATATAAGCAACTAATTTGATATAAACAAAAATAAAGACTCAATTTAATTGTTTTGTTTTAACCAGATGCTTCCTAATTATAAACAAGACGAAGAGGCTGATAAAATTATAATCCGCCCGTATATAAAGGTTATTGATTCTAAACATAGATTTATCTATTCTAAAATTCAAAACGTCTCAACTAATTCTTACAATAAACAATGGCATCCTAAAAAACGTTTGATGTTGAAAGTCTGTTTACTTATTAAAGAAACCATAGAAATTATAATAAAAAAACTTATATAAAACTTATATAATCACCCTAAGCTCTCACCGCTTAACATTATACCAAATATTTTACGTATCACATAAGTACTATCTGACGATCACTATGGCAATATTTTCACACAGACCGACGGCGTAGAGATGGGCTCGCCTCTGAGTTCTACTTTATCTAACTCCTCCATGGACCATGTAGAAAACAATGTCTTTAATCATTTCAACAGAACGTAGATAAATATATGTGTTAACAAATTCCATTTATATTCCCCTGCAATTTGAAGTTGGAAGATAAATCTTTTGAACTTTTATTTATCTATTTGCTATTGCTGCTGTATTTTATTTTAAGATACTGATCACCTTGTTTACAAAAAATCTGCAGGCATTTAAACACAACTAATATCCTGGTCGACGTGTTTTGTTAGGCGTTAAAGATCTGTGTTTATATAATTATATAGATATTTAGAGATATAAATTCTCGGCACAATGAGGAAAGAATTTAACCTGAGAATCATTTGGGCTTATCGTGGGAAATTAACTCGGCTTCAAGATTTTCTTTATGAATAAAAACAAAAGAAAGTTTATATTTTCTCTATATTTGTATTGTCCTTTTACAGATATATTTTTAGTTATATCTGACATATTACACACACACACACTGATTTTTATTAAAATAGCTATAACTGTAAAAATAGCTATAACTGCTATATAACGATAAAAAACATTACTACGTTACTCAAAATTTGAAAACCAAATAGAGTAAATAAAATATACAAAATAAAATAAAACAATTAAAAATTAATCCAAATAAATAAATAAACAAATTAACAAATCGCCCCCGCTAAACTAACCGTTAGAACTAATAAAAATAAGTAAAAATAATCAATCCAAAGAAATAATTAAATAAATTAAAAATTGTCCCCCCTTCCAAATTAGTAGAATAGACTACGGCAAGCAATGTAAACATTGGACGAATAAATAGCTTTAATTATCTTCCAAGACCAAAACAAACTATTAAATAAGCGACCAAAGCATATCTCCCCAAATTTTTTTACCTCGGTAATAAAACATCAAAAACCGAAAAGAATATATAATACAAAATGAAAATAAAAAAGCAAGTAAAAAAAGTTAACCCAAATAAATAAATAAATAAACAAGCCACTCCCGCAAAAATAACCACCAGAATAGTTTACCCACAATGCACCACTGTCCCATATATATAAATAGTCGAGAAAAAATCCAACGTTCTCGGCCTGACGATTGCGTTGAGGCAGTCAACACGCAGTCTCTGACTGTGTGCGACTTCTGTCGAATTCTCTGCTTTGGTAGAGAGGAACCCGGACGAGGCTTTTATCCGGGTTCTGAGGGAATATTTGTTGGCCGAGCCTATGGGCTCGGAGAAACCCACGTAAAGCTCGGCCTTGTGCCACATACATTCCTCATGGGGGGGACTGTTAAATATCGGCTTGACGATTGCGTCTAGCATGAAACAGCCTGTCGCCTTTGAGTGTTAACTTCACTGTTCACTTTTATATTACTATTCATATACGCTCTCAGATATTGACCACTTTATCTCATAAATATAGCACACCTTAAAACTATATTTCTTTATATATATATATATATATATATATATATATATATATATATATATATATATATTTCCCCTTCCCTCGTTACAAGTATATACACTTGTTTGTTATTTTAGCGTGTTTCCCCCTTTTTTTGCTCTTTATTTTCGTTACTGTTCTTTTCGTTAATTAATGATCCAACGATTGTCTCCTGATAAGATGTTGGTTGAAAGGGCCTTAGAGACTAATAAAATTAAAATCAATAAATTCCTGTATATATATATATATATATATATATATATATATATATATATATATATATATATATATATAATGACATAACATCATCTTTTCTGTTTAATTTTGGATATTGTATTGATAAAATTACACTGATCTACAACATGAAAACTTCAAAAAGAAAATAGCAAATATTAGCAATTTTGATTGGAATTCAAAACGAAATCCCAAATTGTTGATTGGCTCTAGATTTCATAATACTGTACTAAAGTTGTATGAATATTTCATCCAAATTATTGTCTTTGTCAGATTAATTATTCTCCTAATAACCTTTTTATATTATCTTTGTTCTACTAATAACTAATAAAATGAAAAAAATAATAATCTAAATAAACAATTATTATTCTCCTTTCCACTCAGATTATCACAAATTTAATCGACCTGTGAAAAATACCCCATGAATATCTGAACAAAACCGATACCTTCTGCTATCCGTGTGTGGAAGTGTGTTTTGCATCTCAAAAGTGAAATATAACGAAAGCTTGGAGAAAAGCTTACCAATTATATTTTGGATGCAAAACTGGAGACCAAGACGCGAAGTTGTCACTACGCATATGTTGTAATACTTGTGAAACAAATCTCAGTCGATGGTTAACCACGAAGAAAATATCTATGTCCATGATTTGGAGTGGGTCAACTGATTATGCTATCGATTTCTACTTCTTGGTGCCTCCAATTGCTCAGGGGACTGTCAAAGAAAAAAATAAGTGGAGAGTGCAATATCCAAGCATTGCGTCATCTTTGGGATTATGTCCCAATAATGAAGACATACCAGTCACAGAAGCACTGGAACCGTATGAAATGGATCTGATTATGGAATCCCAGAACCTAAGAGAAAAGCAGAACTGTTAGGTTTTAGGTTACAGTGGTAGAATGTATTAGTTGGAGATTTATAGATTCTTAATTTCCGTGATCATCACAAGAATCTAATCACATTATTCTTTATGCTAGGTGAATGGTAGCGTCCTTCAATGATATCAGTTGCCTTATTCAATCACTTAATATCCGTATGTGGAGAATAAATTTCCCAGGATAAGTAAAGCAAAGCTAAAGGAAGGCATTTTTGTTGGTCCCCATATTCCTAAAATTCTTTTGGATGAAATTGTTGACAGAGTACAACAGGGAATGGAAAGAACTACATGGAAAACTTTCAAGTCAATTGCAACCAACTTTCAGTGTAATGGAAGGGCGAAAAATTACAGAAAACTATTTTAACACCTCCTGGAGGCAGACAAATATCTTCGCTGTAAAATGTCATTGAAGATCGACTTCTGAAACTCGCATCTTGGTTTTACCCCCAAAATTGTGGTGCTGTGAATGACGAACACAGTGAACGATTTCATCAATAGATTGCTGCAAGAGAGAAAAGATACCAGCACAGGTGATGTCTATCAGTGCTGGCGAATTATTGTTGGGTTGTGACCAGAGATGATCTTTCTAAGAAGCAACGTGTGATCGCTGAATAATTGTATTTACTTCTAAAGAGAGTTTTCTGTTTGTTATCTTATTCAATAAACTCATATATTGACATTTTCATGTGTTTGGGTATTGCTTTGGTAGCTTACACAGAACAGAACGTCAAAACAAATTCTGAAAACCAACATTGTTTTTCTTGAGACATGTGCCATAACTGACTTCTTTTTTATCCCGTAAACCGTAGGACCGTAGGGGAACCATATGTACTCCAGTCGCAGTAGAAATCGTGTGTCTTGGAGGAAGATAGCCTGACTGATTCCAACCCTCTCCAAGCCGGTTTTGAATTCAGAGTTTTTCTTACTCCTAGATACGTGGCCAGTAGAACCGAGTCTGTCCTGCTATTTATGGGGGTAGGAGAAGAAGAGGATTCATATTTCTCAAGGGTATTAGCAAGTGCCTCCCTATAACTGACTAAATATCTCTAAATCTATAGACAGCCTTCTAAAGATCATTTTCGAATTCAGAATGTCAAAATACATAAGAATCAACACCTTTTATTTCTGAAGTATTCAACTTTTGAAAAAATGTAGATCAATGTGTTAATAATTAAAGAGTAACAACCAATCCAACTATCTTCGTAATATTAATTTCTTTAGATTAGGTCACCGTTTGTTATATTTTAATACTGGTTCAATTGATTTACTCTAAAGCCTGTTGCATTTTATGTTGTTGTAAAGTAACCTCTTTTCATCGCTCATCAATTATTTCAGGAAGTAGGGAATGGTATTTTTCAACTTTCAGCATGGTAAGTGTTGCGGAAGCCTCTTTTATTCAACCATAGAGCATTGTCCAGTGAGAGATTTCCAGTTTGACACGGAGTTTTTTCATTGAAAATTTGAATTGTTCCTACTTTCTGATCTATCTCTTAACCAATCATAAAACAAAGGTAACAACTTGACAACAACAACATTTACAACCTCTTATTAGTGTTACATGTTACAATTGTCTAACGAAACGTTTTTTTATGTTTGAAATAAGTTTATTTCGATTTTGAGCGAATAAAACTGGGCAAACATTTGACAATATTTCGTTTCTATTTCTCCCTGTAAATTTCGCAAATAGAAAAATGAATTCCACTTAATCATAGTTTTTTTTTAATGGGGAACTAGCATTTTGCGAACTAATCATGTTTGAAAAATGTACCTGGAAAGAAGATACAATTAATAAGTACATTTACCTGTTCGATTTAGCGGACAGAAGGCAACTAAAACGAGTGCGCAGTGTATACAGAAATATTTCAAGATTCACAATAGGCGCTTTAACATTAAGACATTCACTAAATAAAGCAACAGGGAAAATAGGAGAACCTTAAAAAGAGAAAAATGTGATAGGAAATATTAAAACGAAAACAGGGAAACTAGTTTTCGATCTTCCAAATTTGACCTAGGTTGGAACACTGAGACTGGATAAAAGTAAGGAAATATTACACCTCTTAGACGTGATATTATCTACGTTTTTCAATTTAGTCTGCCACAAGGCTAGGAGTTTACGGAACAGAAAATGGATAGAATTCGCTTCAGCAGAAGTGGTCACAAGAAACTCTAAAGATTGAACCAGCCATTCGTCGGTCGAAATTGAGCTGAGACTAAAACCAACACAGAAAGACTAGAGAAATAATGTGGATGATGACCTGAAAGGTTAAACTTCAAATACTGCGTTATCGATTAATATCAACTTTGCGCGTGACATAGTAAAGCTAGAGTTATGATTAAATATTTGGCATTTCACCTTCGACCCAGAAAATCTTACGTTAGCTTTCAGAACTGTTTGACAAATTACCAGAACGTGGAAGGGATTTGAGTTTCTGAGTCATAGATTCTAATCCCGACAACAGTGCAAGTTTATCCGAAAAAAAAAAAAAAAAAAAACTTTTTCGGGTTATCGCCAAGCAAAGAGGCAATTGTAAACATTCTGGTTGAACATTAACGTTTAAGCATTTACGGTAGTTATTCAGCTATGACATTTGTAAATATCTTTTCCTCTAAAAATTATAACGTTTTTCAGCAATTAAAAAGATATTAATTCTAAGATCGGAAAGGAAAAATGTTAATTAATCTTATTGAAAAGAACAAGACCGTAATTAATGAGTCATATGCAATGCAGATTATACAACAGCTTGCGATTACAAATGTTAATATTTCCATAAATTATTCTGTTTTGCTTTGTAATGTTCAGACGCATTTGATTAAGCGTCTTGCCTCTTGTACTTTAATCTTAAATGGCTTCAGTAAATAACTTCTGGCTTGCAGCGTTTAAAAAAGGACGCTTTTGATTGGTAGGCATCGTATAAAAAGAAGCCAGTTCTATTGTTTAGGCGCTTTCGAAAATCAAATAAACAACTTTTTTCCAGAGATATTTAGTCTTTTTAAAAGAAGCGTGTGTGATTCAGATCCGTAGAAAAGCGGATTCTTCAAAAACAAATTCAACCGATTTCAGTTGGAGATGAAAAAAATTATGAAATTTTGAAGATCACAGTTTTACACTCAAGCCTTGCTCATAGGTTTCACTGAAGATATACGAATTTGAGGGCCTATCGTAACATGAAGGTTAGCCAAACTAATACACTAGTATAATGAGTTCCTTATTAAGGGTTTCATTACTGGGAACCTGAATAACTTAAATTCAGGGAAGAGGCAAATAGATATGGAATTAATTAAGGATTCTTATTTTATTATGTTGATCCACAATATCAGAAGCAGATATTTGTGCTTATGTTACCCTGACTTAACAACAGGAACAATAATCGATGGGCACCCACTAGCATCCGGTCATCGGGATCGTCATCCATTTTCTTATTCCCTTCCTCCCCTCTGGTGGCAGTGGTGAAGATTGAAGGCCTAGCCAATCCCTGAAGAGTCATGAACAGAAATTCATAGAGGAGTTTTGGTGGTGAATGCGGCTGGGCGAGTCGGACCGTTCTGACAGCACGTCGCAGATCATCTATTTACATTATTCGGACTATTGTTCCCATCTTTGTCGCCATATTTATCACAAGGTTTCGGCCCATCAGTATCTGTCTATATTTCTGAGATGAGGTATTATGTACATTATTTACATTATTCGGACTATTGTCCTCATCTTTGTCACCATATTTATTACAACGTTTCGGCCTTTCAGTATCTGTCTATATTTCTGAGATGAGGTATTATATACACTATTTACATTATTCGGACTATTGTCCTTATCTTTGTCACCATATTTACTACAACGATTCGGCCTTTCAGTATCGGTCTATATTTCTGAGATGAGGTATCATGTACACTATTTACATTATTCGGTCCTTATCTTTGTCGCCATATTTATTACAACAATTCGGCCCATCAGTATCTGTCTATATTTCTGAGATGAGGTATTATGTACACTATTTACATTGTTCGGACTATTGTCCTCATCTTTGTCGCCATATTTATTACAACGTTTCGGCCGTTCAGTATCTGTCTATATTTCTGAGCTGAGGTATTATGGACACTATTTACATTGTTCGGACTATTGTCCTTATCTTTGTCGCCATATTTATTACAACGTTTCTGCCCTTCAGTATTTGTCTATATTTCTGAGCTGAGGTATTATGTACAGTATTTACATTGTTCAGACTATTGTCCTCATCTTTGTCGCCATATTTATTACAACGTTTCGGCCGTTGTACGCTCTGGCCTTCTTCAGATGGTTGGAATGTCGGACTGAACTCATTATTTCGCTCACTGTGGTATACTGTTCTAGTTCCACGTGACATGTTTAATGGATGTCAGTTACCAGTTATCTCCTGTTAATTCCCCTCTCCAAGATTCTCCGCTGTCCTAAATAGGTATTGAACTCAAACTCAAAGGCAGGTGGCACCATGGATTAAGCCGTTAGTTAGATCCAGTGACAAGACCCAAAGAATGTCAGTTCAATACCTGGTTTAAGCGGTGAAGATCATATTTGGGTTAAAGAGATAAAAATGAACAAAAATAACTTTGTTTGATTGTAGTTTGGCTTGGTAGAATAGAGTGTATGAAATAAAATTAGACTGCGGTAGTTTTCGTTAGGGATGCAATTAGCTTACGGGAAGCTGAAACTTAGAATTTAAGAATGTCTGCGATTTTTTTAGCCATTTTCTTGGGTAAAAAGTACATCTTCAATGCTTTCAACTTCAATAAGCACGGAACGGAAGTTTATTCCACAGATTAAGAAAAAATTCTCTCATCCATTAAATTAATAGATTACACAATCGATAAACCAAAAAAAAAAAAAATGTCAATGAATGAAGTCGATCAGGAAGTCATTAGAGCAAAACTAGAAAATTACTTGGAATTTGGTAGAAATTTGTGGTATATATATATATATATATATATATATATATATATATATATATATATATATATATATATAAATGATCATTGAAGTTAACACTCAGAGGCGACAGACCGTTTCATGCTAAACGCAGTCCTCGAGTGGCCTGACGATTGCGTCTAGCATGAAACAGTCTGTCGCCTCTGAGTGTTAACTTCAATGTTCACTTTTACATTTACCTACGCTCTATCTCTGATATTCAACTCTTTATCCCATAAATATAGCACACCTTCAAACTATATTTCTTCTTATTTATTAAATTATATATATATATATATATATATATATATATATATATATAGAGAGAGAGAGAGAGAGAGAGAAGAGATAGATAAAATTATATATATATATATATGCATACATATATATATATATATATATATGTGTGTGTGTGTGTGTGTGTGTGGAAATATATAGAAAATAGGAAAGAACTGGTTAGGTATATAATCCAAAGTTCTTTAGTATTTTTGTTATTATTTTTTTAAAATAGTGCTCGATACAAAAGTAGAGCATAAATATAATTATTTATTTAAAAATATGATTCCAACACGCTAGATAAGAGGTCTCATGTTTCAAAACAAGAGCCGAAAACTTCAATATAATTATTTGAATTAAATTGAATTAAAGTATGCTTTATCCCATCTTCAAGCGAAATCTTTTTTGGGATAACTTATTTCTGAAATTTACGTGTTTTAATAGCATATTCATAATTGAAATCAAAATTTCCATGGTAACAGCCAGGGCGAATTGTTTAAATAGGTAGGGGTGTTGCGTGTTAATAATTTATATCAGTATAGAGTTACTTTCATAGATGTCAAGTCAGGGTAAGGTGGGGGTGTCTAAATTTAAAACGGAAGAAGATTTCGCCTAGTCTGGTTTACGTGTCTATGGAGATTTATTTATTTTTTTATTTTATTTATGAAAGGGTCTTGTGTATATAAAAACTGCCGTGACATTGGTCTTTTGACGGCTTTATAAAGTGCTATCTTTTTTTGCAGGGTATTTAAACTATTTATTAACGCTATGGATTATAAAAATTATTTTATTGTATGTTTGTTTTTAAGCTAATTATTCAATGCAAAAATTTGATGATATCGGAAAAACCGTTAACTCATGTCTATTGTTTAACAGATTTTTATTATTTAGAAACTTAATAATGTGCAGTTTCTCATGGAGGCACAAAGGGCATGGGTCATCCCAAGTTTTACAAGTTCTAGTCCTGTTTATAATTTTCCATTTTACTTTAGGTGTCCTATTTATTTCCTTCAAATGCCAGAAATATTTAGATAGAGATGTCTGATTTCTTTTATTTATATTGTTGAAAGAGCACTTATGCTGCCTCCATCTGGCTTTAAATTCATTCTTCGTAGACCCAATGTATATCATATTAGTATTAGGACTCTCAGTGGATGAGATAGTACATTGGTATTTCACAGATTTGACGCAGCATTTATTTTCTAATGGGCAGTCTTCTGGGTTTCTACAATCACACAATTTTTCACTGTTATTGTCTAATTTAAGTGTAGGGTTTTTATTAATACTATTCAGGCATGGGGGTTTGTTCAGGATTTTATTATTGTGTATTTTTATTATACTTTCTAGATTTTCAGTGCAGCTGTAACTCAATTTTAGGGTGTACTTATTAAATATATTACTAAGCCTACTATTGGTGGAGAAGTGTTTTTCAATTAAAGCTAGGAATTTCTGTCCTAGTTTAATACTAACCATTTGGTTGAACGGAGGGGTATACCAAATGATTTTTCTTTTCCTGTTTTTTTTTTCTTCTGGCAAGTGCAATTGTCTCTATAGTTAATGTCTGCATTTTTGTAACCACTATTTTTTTAGGGCAGCGTTATAAAAGCTATTGTGTTGTTGGAATATTTCTTTGTTAGCGGAGTTAATGCTGATTCTATTTTCTCTTGATGAGGGTATATGTTTAATTATGGATGGAGGGTGATTTGACTTAGGGTGTATATATAAGGGGTTAGTATATAGTTATGTATATATAAGAGAATATTGTACCAATATTTAACGAACACTTCGAAAAGACCCGAAGTCAAAAAATAAAAGAATTGAAAATCAGAAAAAAGAACGAACGCATTATCTACACCCTTGTGCAAATTGAAGCAACAGCTTTAGTTTCTTTCCGCTCCGTTTTCGACCCGCTGGAGTGACAGGGTCTAATCGACTTCTATTTTTTTCCTCAGATTAGGTCATTTGCAGTAGTGTGTAGTAATATGAATCTATTTTCGGACTGTATGATGAAATTTGTTCGGACTTGAAAAATATTGCGTCATACGTGATTGCATCAGATTTATTGTCTCGACTATCGATTAGTTGCCCTACGGCCTTTGTCTGCGATGGACGTTACTTCATGGAAGCGTATAAGAATTGTAACGCTGCACTGGCATGCCTTATCAGTGAGCAAATCAAAGTACTATAGACTGGTCAGGAAACTCTCCTGATTTAAATCTAATTGAGAATCTGTGGTCAATTTGCAAGGAATGACTTTGTGGAATGGACATACGAAGTACTAACATGTGCACTGGCTCATGTTAACGGAATTATTCGTTTTGTTTCAATTAATTTGCACAAGAGACGAAAATTTGAGAAGATTTGCTGTCGCTTGATCTCGATCAGTTTCCACTGAAAACTGAATGGATCAAAGGATTATGAGAAATTCATGATATTGTTGCTAATAAACATACAATGGAATGAATTAAAATGAACAGTAAGATTTTCATGAGGATGAATGTAAAAATGGTTCTATTTTGGACTTGTCAAAACTTGCGGATGGCGAACATCAAAAGACAATGAGAAGCAAAGCTCGACTCTTCAGCATCGATCAATTTGCTCTAATGGAAAAGCAGAAAAGGCAGTGAGAAAGAGGCATAGAGGGCGTGAGGGGAAAGGACAGAGAGCGAGCGAGAGAGAGAGAGAGAGAGAGAGAGAGAGCGATGTAAATAAATAAAGAGTGAAATAAAGAACTTAGTCTAAAATTAGAAACAAGCACAGGAAGAATAAAAGGGGTGAGAGAGAGAGAGAGAGAGAGAGAGAGAGAGAGAGTGTGTGTGTGTGTGTACGCGTGAAAGAGAAAAGCAGGGGGAGAGAGGGGAGAGAAATAAAAAGTAGAAGGTGAGAGACAGGAAGAGTCAAATGGGATGAAACATGCAGAAATAGCGAGAGAGAGAGAGAGAGAGAGAGAGAGAGAGAGAGAGAGAGAGAGAAAGTGTGACACAGGGAGACAGGGAGATGTGAAATGGAAAGAGAGAAAAATAGGCAAAGATAGTGAGAGATCGAAAGAGAGAAATTATAAAATGAATGGGTATCAAATACGAATGACTGAAAATGTAACAATATATTCGCTTAAATAGGAGAATTGGAAGAAAAGCCCTTTCCGTCCACGCCTCTCGATACACACAAGTGTGTGTGTGTGTATATATATATATATATATATATATATATATATATATATATATATATATATATATATATATATATATATATTCGATTAAGAGGTTTGTTATATACTCGATTAGATATCAGCTGATTATAACAACTGGACGATTTCTTCGAATTTTAATGGTGAATTTTCCTTCAGACTACAATTAATCGAAACCGTTGGATGCACACGCACGCACACACGCACATACACACACACACACACACACACACACACACACATATATATATATATATATATATATATATGTATGTATAGTGTTGAAACATATTCCAGCATATATTCTGATAATAAAGTGAAAGAAATAAAATGGATAACGAATATCTATTTTAAAATATCTTTGTTTTTGTCAATATTCACGTGTGTGAAGGTTCATTTTACACTAATCATGTACAGTAAACGTGTAAAAAATAATTAGTAAAAGCAAGAAAATATTGTTAGGGAAAATAGTTCTATGATATTGTTTTGTCTCGGTATTAAAACGACATGAGTAATGACAATCTGACACTGAAAGGTAGACAAAAGGCGATAGTTACTATAAAAATATGTCTGCATAATAGAAAAGAATAGTTTCCCTCATGAAAAACGGAATGATTTTTTAAAAATTTCTGTCGATGCTAATTCTGAAATGATTCAATGCTCAGATCCAGTACATGTTGGTTATTACGTTTATTGTTACGATTCTCCAAGTGTGAGATTTCTCGTTGGACTGCCTCTTGACAACACTGCACACTTAGTAAAGTAACCCAGAAGAGTTAAACTGGGTGAGTTAAGGGGTAAATATTGAAGAGTTGATATAACTGAAAAAAAAAAAAAAAAAAAAAAAACTCGGCTAATGAGTTAAATGGGCCATTTTGAAAGGAACAAAGTCCAACTGGAATCTGGATGGCCCGCCCTGCTCCAAACTCCGTAATCTGAGTTGAAAACAACTCACAAAAGAAACAAAACTATAGTCAAGTTGGTTTGAATTACCGTACTTACTACCATGGTTTTAGCGCTGAATATTTCTTATTCTACCTGTTCCCTATTTAGTTGAAGTTCTTCTCAACTCAGAAGAATCCGAACATGCCCGGCTCTGTGTAATCCTTGAGCTGATTCAGCAAACACTATCAATCTAATTACACTTGTCACTAGTATATTATATTTTATATAAACCACCTTCCCCTCATTACGTAGGAGTTTCAAGTGATTCCATCTTACACCATGCATCCGATAGGGAAATTCACTACCTTACCGTTTAGATTTTTCATGATCACACACACACACGCACACACACACACACACACACATATACATATATATATATATATATATATATATATATATATATATATAAACAGAGGATGTCTGTGTGCCTGTCTGTGTGATAACTTTTCACTCAAGATCCATCTAAAAGATTTTGACCAAACTTGGCACATACATTGTACAATATAAGGGATAGGTTCTTAGCGCAAAAAATCGATAATTTAAAAAACATCAATACTCGATAAAGCCGATCAAAAATCGATAAATTCAACTTTTTTCCCCCGATTTCATTCAAATTCGGTATGTAGGTTACTCACATCATGACGATTTCAATGGTACCTCATTTTTATTTCTACACCACTGAGTTTAGCAAAACCCGCGAAAAAAGAAAAACTCGATTTAAACACAAATTTTAAACGAAAACTCCCTCAATTTTCTTGTCTACCCATATAGTAAAAATACGCGTAAATAGCGAAAAATGGTGATTTTTATTGGTTAATTTCTTATTTTTCGTTGATCCTTCAACCAGTTTTCATCAAACTTAACAATTCCTTTATAAATGTATCCTCTAACTCTGGTAGCACATTGACAAATTGAATTTCAAAAACTCCAAAATAATTGTGGTCTGAAGTGGGTCTTCATGTTGCCTGGTTTACCCCTTCATGTCCTCGGTTAACTTCGATTGAATAAATACAGACGACTTCTCTAATATGAGTAACTACCTTATTTCAAAATTTTTTTGATGAAAGTACTTTAAAGTAATTGAAGAAGACAGACTGTTTTTGCTCCATTCTAATTGAACGCTTTTGTGAGAGACCAGCTGGGTGTGGCTGCATATATATATATATATATATATATATATATATATATATATATATATATATTTGCACGCATGTGATACTTCCTTCTTGAACAGGAATCCAATGGGCCTGAACACTTTCAAGAAGCTGTCTATATCCGCGTTTGGCGTCCAGTATCACAAACCCAGAATATTTTATTTCCTGTGTCATGTTGGAGGTTGCTATGTTAATTTGCCGATACATTTGAAAGAGAAATTAAAATGATCCAATTTAGCACATGCCGCGTAAAATGACTTTTGATGTCTTCCATTGAGGGCTTATTAATTGTGTATACTCAAATATCTGGCGCACCATATTAACCATTGTAATTTCAGTTCGGTAGTTTTTGGCTTTTCATTTGAGCAGTAGCTCCGAATAAATGACCCTGTGCCACGTTTTATAAAGATTTCTTTTTTGGTAGCGAGTTATATATTTTTATCATCAAATGTTCTTCGACGAAGTTGGTCAGGAATTCTTGGAAATAATTTGTAGAATTACATCATCGGATAATAAATTGCTTCAGGGAAATAAAGGAATTGAAAGAAAATGTTTGAATATCTTTCCAATTTATATAGAAGTCTGCAAGGCAAAAATATAATTTTTCCAAACGCTTCATTTGTGGAAAATTTTAAAAGTTGCCTCGACTGATGTACAACAGATTATTATATTCATAATGATAGAGGGTCCTTCCATAATATCGAAAATGAAGATTTTGAGTAGAAATGGGAACTAGGAGAAAACCTGCTTCCAAGTGGTCAGTCAGTGATGTGCCATGCGTGATAAACGTTTAGGCGATCATGTATCTTTCGATAGATGATTGAATAGGCAGATTTTTTTCTAGCAGTTGCCATTTATTTTTGCTGTAGACCAGTTGCCGTACATGCTATAGAACCCGGTCTTTCCTACTATTTACCCATAGCTGGGGGGAGAAGAAGATGATTCATACGTTTCCCAAGGCGAATGTAATGGATTCGAATGGAATTCAAACTCGGCTTTCCGATTCCATAAATCCGAGTCGCTATCCATTGGTCACTGTTTGGTTAATAACGTGTTTGTATGAATTCAAATGAAGTATCAATTTTCTATGAATGACTAAATTGTCGCCGTCGTCATGATATAGAAAATTGTATACAATTTTATCGTTTGTGATAAATGTAATATTTTATGAAGACAATTTCGGTGATGATTCAATCCTATTCATATGCAACATACCCCTAATGGAGGTTTAAGAATTAAGGGCCGAAAGTATCGGAATCTTCGAGATGAAGCATTGAATTTATTCTTAAGTCAATAAATGTGAAGAAAATTTCGAAAATGTCAAACGTTTTTATTGTAGAATAGGTGAGTTAGTAAAATTTTTTTCTTTTGTTCGATAATTAGACCTCAGTATCAATAACAAGACGAGCGCAGATATTTTGGGGTTAAGACAAAAAAAAAGCGAGAAAATTGTTTCATTAATGAAATAAACTCATCTTTCTAAAGGCGAGAATATTGTGTTTGTTATATATTTGGACTTGCTACTCTGCAGAAAGAGTGAGTATCTATCTATCTATCTATCTATCTATCTATCTATCTATTGTCTTTATCTTTTGCTCTTTCTAAAATATATTACGCGTTGCCGTATTCAATGAACTGATTCCATAAATCTTTGTTAGTGACTTCAATCCTAATAGAATCCATTTTCCATTTTCTTGGCTCAAATGCAGAGAGACTGATTTATCATGTCGCTTAATAATTAAATGTCTGCAGTATAAAGAGAAAGACAGAAAGAAAGCAAACCAAATAGCAAATGTACTAATAATTTATCCTAATAATTAATATTTTCTTGCTTATGAGGCAGAATTGAAAAAGATAGCGACTGAAAATATCAAAATCTCCATTTTAATAAGCATATTAGTAAAGACGAGGGACTTGGAAGCAATTCGATGCGACATGAACTTGCAGACAGCGCAAAGAGTTTCCTCAATTTTAAATAATATTAATGTAGTTAATTAATATTAATGAATGTATTTCAAATAAAAGTATCCATAATGGTAGCACTACGTTAGAGGCAACCTGGCAACTGAAGATATTCACCAAACGCGCCTCAAATCGCGTCGGAGTCATCGACTCAAAGTTAAAACTGAAACATTGAAGGATATTTTTATTTTGGTGGTTTTGACAATTTAAAAAGGCGTAGGAAGTATTTAAATATCTCAATCTTTCGTTTAAACATGGGAATATTAAATATTCATATATTTCTCGAGTCATCTTTTATTAGTCGAACATTTTTAAGAAATGATAGATTTACATTCAGCGTCATCTTGTATCGAAACATTTCGATCCACAAAGTATCTTATAATTTCGTCTATCATTAGAATTAATATTGATTAAAATTTTGCAGATATTTTCTGGAGAAAGCAATATTTGCTGCTAAGCTGTATGCAGAATGCATCGCTGGAAATGTTCTATGAGATATGCAAGTTATTGATTGAAAGCAATTACTCTTTCAACTTTTGTCTTGGATGTCATTTTATTTTCGCTGTGATGGAATCCTTTCTTATTACAACGAGTCTCATGTTTTTCAATAGAGTTACATACATAGATACATTAATATATCCGTAGCTTAATCAAGAATCGTGAATTTATTTGTCCAGACAATATTGTTCAGTATAAACTATTTGTTTTCGTATTCGATTGAATAATTGTTAATATACTGTTGCCCTCTTGATTATAACAGATATGAATATCGACACTGCAAAACCTATCCGAGGATTGAACTCACAACCAAAAGATGACAGAAGCATATGCTTAAAAAACCAGCGATATCTACTAGACCAAAGAAAAAACACTTGATGATAACAAGGTTATTGGTCGAAGCGTCTTGACTATAACACCTACAACAACCAAGATATAATCGCTTTTCTTGTCAACACTTCTCTATAGATTACGTAGATTGGTAATTATACAGTTGACATTTCTGATCGAAATTCAGATTGACTCAACCTTCATATTAAACGAGGAGATTAACTCAGTGTTGGAAATTAAATTAAATAGACAGACAGATGCACTTGCTTCTACAGTTTCAATAAAATGCCAAGGAAGGATTTTAAAATTTTGCATGTTTATGTGATGAGTGTTATTTTCCGTTTAGAGAATTGATTTTGCATTTAACAGAGGCCATGAAAACCATTTGTAAATATATTTTAAGGGTCATACGCGTTTGTCGATTAATATACTGTACAAATTGTTTTTGAAAACTTAATATCTAAAGGAAATATTATTGTATAGAATAATAATAATAAAAAACAAACAGTGTAACATATTTCTCCATATTATTCCCAATGCAATTACTCTTTTATCGAAATTGAAGGCATTCAACACGAAAGGAAGATCACATGGAATAAAATGTTTTCTTTTTGAAAACTTTTCATGGAAAACCAAGGTATTAATTACAAATGGAATATCAATTGTGATAAAAGGTTTTTCGTCTGGGAAACATTTTATTGAAAACGATGGAATGGAAATGGAAGGTCATGAAGGAAATGGAAAGTCATGTGAGAAATGGAGGGACATGTGGGAAATGGAAGGTCATGTGTGAAATAGAAGGTCATGTGTGAAATGGAAGGTCATGTGGCAAATGGAGGGTAATGTGGGAAATGGGAGGTCATGTTGGAAATGGAGGGTCATGTTGGAAATGGAGAGTCATGTTGGAAATAGAGGGTCATGTGGGAAACGGAAGGCCATGTGGGAAATGGAGGGTCATGTGGGAAACGGAAGACCATGTGGGAAATTGAAGGTCGTGGGAAATTAAAGGTCATGTGGGAAATGGAAGGTCATGTGGGAAATAGAGGGTCATGTGGGAAATGGAGGGTCATATGGGATAAGAAGTTTTCTTGAAATCCTTCTATAGAAAACATTAAATACAAATGGGAGATCATGTACATTGAGAAAAAGGTTAATAATTGCCGGTTTATTGAATTATATCTTATTTTTATATTTCCTAATACGATAATTTTTAATACGATAAAATTCATCATATAAAATCATCTCTTCCATGATCTGCTCTCTTTTCAACTAACAGTTTCTTTAAGATTTCTAAAACAGATTGAGACTCTTGCAAAATGTATGAATCCATTCTAAAACAAATTATCGTTATTTGAATTTAATTATGCCATTGACTATTATGGCAGCAAACCGCTTGCATAGAAAGCGGTGTAAGACAAGGATATGTCTCCTCATCGGACATATTCAAACTATGCAATTAGGCAATTATGAAAGAATCAGAAGTCCTTCCAGGATGCATTATTGGAGGTCATAATCTTAACAAGATAAGATACGTAAATTCCACAGTGCTGATAGGAAACACAGATTGAAAACTATGAGAATACCTGACAGTGAAGGAAAGTGATAAGAACGTGACTAAACTTCAAATGCAAGAAAAAGGAATATATGGCTGTTAGCAAAAGGAACAGTCAAAATGAAAATTACAAAATGGAGATGACAAAATCAATCAAGAACAACTATTTAAATATCTAGGAATTGTTTTAACAGAGGATGGAAAGAGCGACACTGAAATCCGAAGACGCTTTCGGATAGGAAAAATGCCCCCCGAAGCTAAGCAAAGTATTAAGAAACAGAAAAAAAATCGTTAGAAACAAAGAAAAGGCTATTGAACTGTTATGCAATATCAGCTTTCCCCGAAACCAATGAATACTGAACAATATCTTCACGGAAGAAGAAAAGACTTGAGGCAATAGAAATATGGTTCTACATAAGGATGCTTAGAATACCATGGACTGAACATGTGAACAACGACAATATTTTAAAGAAAATAGTAGCAAAAATGACACTCATATTTAGCATAGAAAAAGAGACAGTTGAAATCTCTAGGGTAGATAATGAGGAAAGAGGGTTTGGAAATTGAAGGTTTGGATAGATTGAAGGCGAGAGGGACAGAGGAAAACACTGCATATCATGTCTAGTAAAGTTGAGTAAATCGATTGCGGAATAATGCTTAGGAGAGTAGAAAAAGAAAAAAATTACATCTACAAGGACAAGTAACTGTGGAGAGCCATGCTCGTTAATCTCTTGAAGGGACACGGCACACAGAAGAAGTGTGTCCTAACGCCGAACAGACACCTTTACGACGTACATCACTAATATTTATTGAGAAATAGATTTATGATTCAACGAATATTATATTCGGTGATATTGGCTTATACAATCATCTACTTGGAATATTTCGGCAAAATATAGACGGAAATATATTGAAGAACAAAGATTTCTAGGATATTTGCCAATAAATTGTCGACTATTTTACGATTCCCTTGAAGCAATTTCTATTACAGTTTCTTGCACATGTTATTGTTGTTCTTCGAAAATTATTACATTTCTTCTCTCATATCACTTAGTGACTCTCTCTTGATTGTTTCAGACAAGCTAAACATACGCATTCCATCGATAATTTCGTAAACTTTACACAAGGCTGCAGTTGTACGACACAAAATGAAAATCAAATTTACTTCAATGTTAAGTCCTACGAAATCAAATATGATGAAATAAATCCATAAAGTTACAAAAAACAAAAAACAAAGTAGCATTATAGTTAGCAAAGTAATCCCGAAACCACGATTACTTTGGCCTGTTGTGGCTACAAAAGCAAATGAAACACTTGCATCGGATGTTTGGACTCACTGACGACAAGCTAAAGTAACCTGGTTAGGAAACGTCAACGAATCTTTCTGCAGGCAGACGTAGTTCACAGCAGGCGCGCCCACGTAATGCTGGTCAACAAATTAAGGTCGATGATGCCAAGTTCAGGTTTTCGGAAATGACAAGAAAAATCATTCCTTTGCTATTTAGGACTTGGTGGGAGTCAGATCTTTCAAATTTAACGTCGCGCGCAATCCCCAACATTCACAGAGAAAAGTTTTAAGAACACATCTTTATACGAAGGGCAAGAACAATCACTTTCACAAACCATTCGTAAGTCCTATGTATGATGATAAACTACATCTGGCAGCAAGACCTCTGATCAGGAGGAAATTTTGAGAAGCATGGAACCACCTGGTAATTTCTGTTGTTCTCAGTTCCACCCTGACTCGGGGTGGTAGCACCTGTTAGGGTCTCAGCAATGGGCAAATAGTGAAACTTCAAACAAAAACAAAACATTATGAAAGCATAAAATAAATTTTTATAGTAAAATTACCAGCATTTTTTTTATATTCTAAAATGACCAACAACACCTTTTTTTTTAGTAAAATTATCAGCAATTTTAAAGTTAAATGATCAAAAATACGATTTTATAGAATTACCAACAATACATTTTTATAACAAAATGACCAAATATACATTTTATCTTCATACAGTTAATTTTATATTTAGTTGAAGCCATAAAATTGTGATCAAAACATTTAGATTACGGCATTAAATAACCCATAGAGGTGTTGATATGACGCTAAAAAAGATCAACCAATGAACAAACTATTTGTACGAACATTTCTAAATACACAAAACCAACATATACACTCTTCTCGATGTTTTCTGTCCCGTTCTTCGTTTATTTCACCGAAAAACGACGCTCACTTAATTCATCTTTTTGCTCTATTTTTCTAAATAATTTCTTTGATTTCCATATTTTACAGTATCTCTTTCTGTCCATAATTCCTCAGTTCCAGCCCTTAATTTCGGCTCTGACATGTGACCATTCAACAAATCTTACCTCTAACAAAGCATCAGCCGCTTTCTCTCCCTACTGTTAGAGTAGCAAACAGCACTACCTGCTTCCTTAGTTAGCGGCTACTATCAGCCAGCCTCATGCCACAACAATCCTGTTGCTAAATGCACAAAAATTGTAGATCTGTACAATACTTAGCTAAATTTATAGTGTGTAATAGCGTTAGTAAGGTCCCAATTACTTTTGTAGAGAATTGTATTTTCAGTGATTTGTGGCCTCGCGCCAGACTAAATTCACCTAAGTAAGCTTTCTACTGAAGACCATTTCCCCGTCCACTTAGACGCATACAAAACCTCTCATTAGTCAGTAATTTCCAATTCTCCCCACAATTCAATCAACCAAGTACCTATCATTAACTCTTGTAAACTATTGACCAGTGGTCAACAGCCTGAGTTGTCCAGTGAAACTAAGGAAATGCTAATGAGGTTCATCTACCGGCCGCCATGATGAATAGCGTTAAAATGGATCTCAAAAGTCTTGGTTCGTAGCCAAGAGCAAATGTCCGAGTCGGCTGTCAAAAGATTATGGTCTTTGTAACAAGAAGATGCTTTGCTGGGGAAAAACATTAAGATATTTCAACCAATATCTAGGAACATTTGTGACTGTCTGGGTTGTGGGATTGTCAGTATTTCATCTTATATATTCATCCTTGTTGCTGTTATTACAATATTTCTGCTATTGTTCCCCGCCTTCTTCAGATATCTGTCGAGATCCGGGTAACCTTCAGGGAATTTCAAACTCAGACTCTTATTTAATCTACAGGATAATTTACATGGTTTGAACTGTTGTCCTAATCTTCGTTGTCATATTCACGACGGTATTTTTTTTAGGTAATTGAAATTTCATACTGAATCCTTTATTTCGTCCATCGGGGCAGATTGTTCTTGTCTCCTTAAGGACACACAGCCAAGTGAATAAAAGTGCTGGTTGAATACAGTGACTTGAGCCAAAGAGTTGTGAGGTCAAAACCTGGCTAAAGTAGAGATGAGCAAAAAAACTTGAGAGTTGAGATAAAAAAAACAATAAACACAAAACAAAAACAAACTTGACTGTTGAGTTAAAAGGGAGATAACTGATGCTGACATCCGGGAGAGAAATGGCAGGTGGAATTTGAAAAATCTAACCCCGGTGGACGAAATAAATGGTTCGGTTCGAAATTCCAATTACCTGAAGAATGCCGGAGCGTTCAACGGCGGGAACATAGTAACGAAGATGAGGACAATAGTCCAACAAGTGTAAATAGTGTAAATAATTACAATACGTCATCTGAGAAATATAGACACAGATACTACGGGAAAAAGTTGTTCTCGTTCCTCTGTCAAGTTACAGGGATTATTTCGTTTTGTTCTTTGTAGTAATTGTGAGTCTCGGAGATTAAAGCATTGGTTTAGGCAATTGGGCAAAGTCTAAAAGTACAGATTTAGAGTCAGTGAAAAATGGTGAACACCGAAGAATATTAAGTCTTTTACTAATGACGAGTAAAATGGAAACATTTGATATTTTTCACGTCTCAATCATCTCTTTATAGCGACATATGAATAAAAGTCCTATCACAGTGGGATGAAGGAAAATGTATAAACTTTTCGTTTCTACAAAAGAATAGAAAATGACTTTCTTTAAATATTAAACTATTTTCCTGCATTTTAGAAGAGCCTTAAAGTAAATGTATAAACCGTATATGATTTGAGCCACCTTATAAATTTTCAGTTAGTTTATGCTCTCGTTTTCAAAGCTAATGAGATAGTCAAGCTATCGAGCAGATTTTATAAATTTCAATTAGAATTTTTTTTCATTCAATCCAATCTTGAGATGTGATATTGAGACAATCATCAATACGAGAGTTTATTTCACAAAGTAGAAGATTTTTAAGCTGCACGAGTTGAAATTCGTCTTTACAATTAGAATACGGGGGAAATGTAGGTGATTCGACTGCGTAGAGATAACATGATATGTTCTAGATGTTAAATGTCTGAATATTTCTCATGGAAATAGACTGGTGGTAACATTGCCTACTTGGGAAAGAGACGGAGGTCGCGAAAAATAAGTCTGTCGCCACATGACGGTGTAAACACGATTTTGAATTCTATGAAGACTGCAATGTGAGTTTTCAGCATACCCAAACATATATGGCAACATTTCTCCACTTTGGATCTAATCTGACTCATGTAACTATAAAGCATGCCACATTTTGCAGCTGTTCATTTGACCATCATCTTTAGCATGGGATCATGCATATGCATTTCAGTTTGTCTGCATTGAACTTGAGACCCAATAGGCGTTCAATGCATAGAAGTTTGCAGCCATTTTGATCGTCTCTGGAGAAAACTCAGCGTCTGGTCGCTAATGAGAAAATGATATTGCGCTGCACCGGACGAAAGCGAGTTTATTTAGTTTGATCCATACGATTTGTCATATTATTGATATTTATTGATTAGTTTAGCCAAGCAAAATTGTAAATTCCAGTAAATAAGCATAGGTGTGTTGTATTGTATCAGTCTTTCAAATGCTCAAAGACTACGTCACTAATAAACGAACATTCGAAATGCCGAATTGATATCGGTGGTAAATCCTTAACTACCTCAGCCACTACCTGACCAAATTCCTAAGCTTTCGGCTATTTAACCGATATTTTAATTTTATTATTTGTCTTCAGTCACCACCTGACCGAATTTCTTCTCCTCTTTTCGCTATTTAACCGATATTTTAATTTCATTATTTGTCTTTTGTATTTTTGCCCGGTTCTTTATCCAGAGTTTACGTCTTGTAAAAGTAGGAAGGATATTTCGCCTTACAAACCAAGTGTCCAGCAACGTAAAGAATGCAAAACATAACAAGCAAAAAAACTCAAAGCAATAGAAAATATTTTGGAACATTGGTGTTATTCATTTATATTTATTTTGTTAGGATTATCCGATAACATAAGCGGACCTATCAGATTATATTCTCGCTTTGTAACGAACGAGATAATCAAAGTTTCGAGTTCTGATGAAAACAAAGATTTTATGCTTGAAGAAGCATAGGCAAGAATTTGCAATTAATAGAAACAGGCGAGAATTTGCAATTAATAGAAACAGGCGAGAATTTGCAATTAATAGAAACATGCAAATCAGTCTTCTAAGCTTCTTCAGTTGTAAGCAAATATGTTTACTTGTAAAATTCCCAAAGTCTACATGGTGACAGTATCTATCCCTCTTGTCAATGTATCTTAATCTCCAGATCTATCTATCTATCTATCTATCTATCTATCTATCTATCTATCTATCTATCTATCTATCTATCTATCTATCTATCTCGGTCTATCCTTATCTATCTATCTATCTCAGTCTATCCTTATCTATCTATCTATCTATCTATCTATCTATCTATCTATCTATCTATCTATCTCACATTCTATTCATATCTATCTATCTTATAAGATTGCATACACGCCTTTCCATTACTTTGCGTGTCTTCTGTCCATGTCATTTGAAGTAGATAACTTCCATTATGATTTGAACAAAGCAGCGAAGAAATGACACGAAAAAGCTGTTAGAACTTTTGCCAAACTCCCAATTGATTCGGGCTTTCATTACTGCAATCCTCAAAGACTCCGAAATTTCACTGACCTTTCTAGGCATCCATCCTTTCTGTCAAAAGGCAGAACGGAACAAATTGCGCCACAGCAAATTGAAAAAAAGAAAAGAAGTGAAGCTTACAATTCTACGTTTAGAAGTCGAGGGAATGTGTATCTGATATTTAAATATATTTGGTCTTTGGTTTTGGATTCAAGTCATCGGATTTTATTATTACGCATTGCTACGTGATAGAATTATTTTCCGTTCGATTGGTTAGTCTGTTAAATTCTTCAGCATGTTTAATATTTTTATAACGAGGGACAGAATATCTATCTATCTATCTATCTATCTATCTATCTGCTTATCCTATTTGTAGCATTTGTAGGGCTTCTCAGTCTCTAAGCTGTTAATAATAATAATAATAATAATAATAATAATAATAATAATAATAATAATAATAATAAATAGTGAACTCTCTCGTTGCAGACGACAAATGATGGGCTTAATAAAATAAACAAGTGCTCAATTTCTATGGAGACGCATGTGTATTCTGTGGCCTGCAGATGTTCTGCACATTTTTAGACAGATGGAACATGTAGTCAAGTCATTTTTCTTGAGTGGTTAAGTATCACTTGTTACATGTTTCCACGAGTGACAGCAAGTCCTACTTTACTGCGTGCGGCATAGCCACAGTGGCAGATAAGCTGTCACTGAGGGGAGCAGTCTGATGTTCAGGTCGACTTCGCTCAAACCTTTGTAAAGATGAGAAACAGGTCAGGCGCCAGCACCTTCACTCTGACATTTTTCAAGGAAGAAATTGTCTTTGAAATGCAAGAGTGGCCTTCCAACTGACCTGCTTGTTAAAAGCTGGCCAAAGAAGAGTTGTTTTGGAAGTGTAATCGTTTCTATGAGAAAGTTTTCCTGCCAACCTGAGTTGAATTTTGATAACGATGGTTTCAAAACCTGTCATGCTGCATTTAGTCAGAACTTTACTGTTTCTAATGCGATCATTCACTTTTTTTTGTTGTAGGCAACGTAGGTGGAAAACATCGAGTTGATTGATGTGTCGTCGTTACAGAGTCCAAAATTCGGCACCATTGAGTAGGAACGCCAGTACTAATGACTTGTACACATCAGTTTAAGGAAACATCACGGGTGTTCGAAATTGATCAATGCGATAAACCTTACCGAAGGCGGAACTAGTCTTTGCAATCCTGCATTCAATTTCTTTGTCCATTTTACTATCTTTAGATACAATGCAGCTAAGCTAAGTGACAGAGGTAAAGGTTTTCAAAACTTCTCCCTCAAAATAAAAAGCAGGATCAACACCGGGAGTTGATTACAGAGAGACTGAGCGACGTGTGCCATTTTTTATCGTTACCAAATTCTTTCATTCATCTAAAGCTTTCAGTCTAAACATCAGCTTAAAAATAACATATATATATATATATATATATAGTCTTAAGATGTGCTATATTTATGGGATAAAGTGCTCAATATCAGAGATAGAGCGTGTGTAAATACAAAAGTGAACATAGAAGTATATGAACAGACCAATACCTAAGGGAAAAAAAATGAAAGAGCTAGGAATATGTAATTTTGGCGAAAATAATCGACCAGAATCCAAGTTCAGAGGCTAAAGAAAAAACAAACTCCGACACGAGTAAAATAAAAATAATTAAGCAAAGTACTCAGTACGCTAAGTAGAGCAAATCTAACTATGAACCTAAAGAGCCAGGCAAACCTAACTAGGTTTCAGCTACGCGGATCGTCAGGGTACCCTGGCTCTTTAGGTTCATATATATATATATATATATATATATATATATATATATATATATATATATATATGTATGTATATGTATATGAAGAAATATAGTCTTAAGTTGTGCTATATTTATGTGATAAAGTACACAATATCAGAGATAAAGCGTGTGTAAATATAAAAGTGAACATAGAAGTCAACACTTAGAGGCGACAGTCTGTTTCATGCTAGAAGCAATCGTCAGACCATGTGTGCTGTTATTTTTCTCAGCTATTTATATATATACGGGTCTGTGGTGCATTGTGGGTAGTCTATTTTGCCGGTTATTTTACCGGAAGTCGTTTATCTGTTTATTTATTTATTTGTGTTAAATTATTTTGCTTGTTTTTATTTATTTTTATTTTTTATTTTTATTTTTTTATTTTTATTTCTTATCTTATCTTATTTATTTTTTATTTTAATTTTAATCGGTGTTTTTATTAACGTAGTAAAAATTTGTTTATATCGCTTATTTAATAGTTTTGTTTTGTTTTGGGAAGATAAAGCTATTTATTCAATTTTGGGGTTGATTGTTGTAGTTTATTCTAACTATTATTTTGGCAGAAACAGTTTTTAATTTGTTTATTACTTCATGTATTTATTTGGATTGATGATCTTCATTTGGTTTTTCTAACGGTTACTTTATCGGGATCAGTTTGTTAGTTTATTTATAAACTAACCGTCGGAAAAACAAATAAACAATAAAACCTATTGAACAATAAAAAATATTTAAAATTTAAAAATTAAAATTTTAAGACACACTTGGTTGTGCATTAATATTTTTTTTTTTTTACTATTGCCTAGTTTCGGATAGCATGGCCATCATCAGGAGAAAGTTACACACACACAAGAATTTCATGCTAAACGCAATTACCAGGGAATATTATGCGTTTATTATTAAATAGACTGTCGCCACTCGGTATTGACTTTATATTTGCATGCGCTCAAACCCTGATATTATTGACCATTTTAACCACTAAATATAGCATACCTTAAAAGTGTATTACATATATATATATATATATATATATATGTGTGTGTGTGTGTGTGTGTGTGTATATATATATATATATGCCTTAAAATTATATATATATATATATATATATATATATATATATATATATATATATAATATCAACTATTAACATGGACACAATATCTTGACCGTGTTTTTAAAAATGAAAACCTTATATAAATACATACATGCAACAAACAATATACATATATACATATATAAACTATATATATATATATATTTCATTTTCAAATATTTTTCACTGCTCTTTGGACTGTCATGGGTAAAAGTCCTCTCATATGCCAAACTTCTTATGAACTTATCTGGATATTTTCTAATTGATATCTTTAGCCCTAAGCTGAAATGATGATTTTTCTTCCTCTTATGTGTTCCTGATCCAGTTTTCCTCTCTACTGTTTCCTCTTTTTTAAACTTATTCACCGTTTTCTTGATGATTCTCGAATGCAGCTTGAAGAGAGAAACCAGAGTATGAATGATGGTACTATTATTGAAGGCCTGAATGATCATTTTCCTATCGCCATTGTTCACTTGGGAAGCCAGTGGGTCTGACCGAAAACAATTATTACCCTCTATCTTTTTAGGTGAATAGCTCAAAGGGTTTTTCTGTTATTCTTACGACAAATGGCATCAATATGGCTGAACGTCTCATCTGAAAGCGTAAGTGTATTTCTTTTATAATTATCATTTTATGAGATAGATGATTATGCCGTAACACGATTTTGACAATTTTGCTGTACTCGGTACATACATACATACATACATACATGCATATATATTAGGTGGGTGCAAAAATAATGACGTAATAATGTCGTTTTTTGACGTTAAAAAAACGTCAAAAAACGACATTATTACGTCATTATTTTTGCACCAACCTAATATACATACATATATATATATATATATATTTATATATATATATATATATATATATATATATATATATACTACTCTCCATTAAAAAACTCAATAATGTAAAACAGACACTAATTAACAATGGCTTCCCTAACCACCTTATAGACCACCAGATGAAATTATTTATCCCCAAAGTAAATAACAGTGATAGTGTACATACAGTAAAAAATAACAAATATTTTCTACAAAAACCAAATGCACATAAACAAGATATAGAAATATTATAAAGAAATACATTATCGCAATTGACCCAAATAAAAAAAAATCAAATTAATTATCTACTACAAAAAAAAAAAAAAAAAAAATTATGACAGCTAACCTTATCCTCAAAAATAACAACACACCAGCTAAGTCAAAATTACAACAAACGAACATTATCTATGAGTTCAAATGCGTTTAGGAACTGTGTTCCTGATCAAACCGAACTCATAAATAATTACATCGGTCACACAACTACATGCCTATTCAGACGCCTTACCTTACACATATCTGATTTATTAGAACCCATTTAAACACAACAGAAACTTACCCAACTCCATCCGAAACATACTAGTAGAAAATACAAACATAATTATCTTATCAATCTTTAAAAAATGATAATAATTACTGGAAGCCCTAACAATAAATAAGAAAAAGCCAACTCTTAAGAGTATTAACTACGAACACGGCCACAATGTGCTAACCGTGTTTGGAAAATAAAACATCTCTATAAAACACTAGAAACATACATATAACGCACAAATTCAAACTGAAAAAATAACATCAACCTTGATAATATCTCAAAGTATAGTCGAAAGCGCTCAGAACTATAAATCATTTGGACAGTTTCAAAAAAAAAGAAAGCTCTTGTTATAACACAAGAAAAATTAAATAAAAAGCTTAGCCATAGTACCTTATCTGTCGTTTTTAATGAAACATGCATAAATGAAGGATTGCTGCTTAAGTACAATATATATAATCTAGAAGAGAACCTTAGATTCATTTCGGTTATAATTTATTTCGTGAATATCTATATATTCATCTCTTCAGACCGAAATCTTTTCGTAAAAAAGAATCTTTATCGTTTTCTTCTTGATTATTATTATAATGCTCTGTAGTTTACATTCAGCTCTCCCTATATTATCATCTTCATTGGAATTATCCCTACCAGTCAGAAATTAGTAACATATATATATATATATATATATATATATATATATATATATATATATATGTATCACAAAGATTTTGATTATGGGTAAAATCAGCGCCTGCATTTCTTTGCTTTGCGATATATGAAGTCATGAATTTTATCTAATGTCTTTCTAGCCAGCCTATAAACCCCTTGTATTCGTTCCAGTTGTTGTGAGAGAGCAAAATAAATTGGGAGATTGAGAAAGAAAAAGCGAAATCGGATAGAAAAAGTAAAAGAAATATCGACAGAGACTGAAGCTAATGAACATTTTAAAGGGGAATAACCAGGTAATGACTATCTGCATTCTAAGCAACTCGAATGTAATACAGGCGTTCAGATTAAATTTTGTGTTTGTTTGAAATCTTTTAAAAAAATAATTCAGAACCATACGCGAAGGTAAATCTGGTGCATGTGAGTAAGTATTGTAAATAAAATATTTTGAATCATCATCCAAACTAAAACAGATAAAATCCTGTAAGAAATCTCATGTCTTGCTTATTTCTGTTTTTTGATGCAATTTATTTCTTCGTTCATTCACCTGACCTTCCATACAATAAGATCCGAAGCTGTTCATGATTGATATTTGCAAAACCTTTTTTTAAAACGAAAACAAAAATCAAGCCTCTTATTTTTTTAAAACAGAGGGAATGTGGGGTATTATTTAACTTGGCATTATAATTAATCTTCATACGGCCAGAACATATGGAAATATGTGATCTGATATGTTCCCTGTGTTTTCCATTAAGCAAATAGCAATAAATTACGCGTTTGTTTTTAACTTTACAGAGTCAATCATGTCATTTTATGTCATTTTTATATGGGGAAACATATTATTATTATTGTTACAGTAGCTACGTTATTCCCCTTCCTAATAAGTCATGTTATAAAAACTCCTCCAAGTCATTGGGCATCTTATATAACGATGGTTATCAATAATAGAATAACGCGTAAACATTCCTATAGTACACTTTTCCACTGGTGACATCGGGACGAAATATATAAGGTCATAAATAATTAAATTAGTATTCAAAATTAAAATAATATTGAAATATATGAAAACAATTTACACACACACACACACACACACACACACATATATATATATATATATATATATATATATATATATATATATATATATATATATATATATATATGCCGCTCCCTCTTTCGTTATTGCTTTCCTTTATCCAGTGAATGAGAGGTCAACACCACAACTATCGTATCTCTTAGTGCCATATACCACCCCCTTTCTTTCCTATGTAACTATCTTAAAACACAACTTCCGCTTCCACCCTCCCTTGTCCCCTGTACCGTGCCTCTCGTTTCACTGACACACTGAAATGGATAAATTATTTATATTTTTTTAGCTTTCACAGTTAAATTTCAATTTTTGTGACGAACTCAGCCCACAGTGGGGTTAATAAGACACTCGACCGATATTTTCGTCTGCCGAAATAGACTTTTCCCCATATGAGGTGATTTGGGATTTTATTGTTTAGTAATTATTTGTTCTGTAATAATAAATACACTTTATGTGGATCAGTTTTAATATTTTATATTACTAGCATCCACCATGATAATATACTAACGGACATGGTATCTTTAATATATATATATATACATATATATATATATATATATATATATAAAAGGGAACATAGAAGTCAACACTTAGAGGCGACAGTCTGTTTCATGCTATATGCAATCGTCAGGCCACGATTATATATAAGAAGCCACGTATACTTTCTTAATATGTATATATTGAAAAAGTTGCAAATTAAAATAATAATAATATTTTTTTATGAAAGTATTTATTTATTAGGTTGGTGCAAAAATAATATCGTTTTTTGACGTATTTTTTAACGTCAAAAAACGATATTAATTTTGCACCAACCTAATATTTATATATATTTTATATTTCAGATCGACCTCGATCTTTCTTCAGAAATAACTGATTTTTGAGGTTTGTTTACAAGTAGCGTCCGTCGCGAGATGCGGACGTCACGTGATATGGAAAGCAACTGTGTTCGAATATTCCTAACGTAAATCTAACTGTAATAATATTTTAGATGTTGTTTAAAAAAACTTTTTAACTCTATGTAAAAAAATGTTTAACTATTGAAATATTTATAAAGATTTAAAATACCCAAGTCTTTATTTAACCCTAGTTTATATGTATTTAATTTCAAAATCCAGTATTTTTCTTTTTTTTCTGCGTGTATATTATATATATATATATATATATATATATATATATGAGAATCTTCAGTTTTACATAATTTAAGTGTTGACTTGAATGTTCACTTTGATGTGCCTCCATGAGAAACTACACATTATTAAGCTTCTAAACAATAAAAATCTATTAAACAACAGGCATGAATTAACGACACAACCGAACTTACGCTCTGAATAGCTAGCTAAAAACACGCATACAATAAAATAAATTTAAAAATCCATAGCCCATATACATAGTTTTAATACCCTACAAAAACTGATAACCCTTTATGAAGTCGTCAAATAACAAACGTTACGGCTTTTTTATATACACAAATCCCTTTCATAAAGAGATATAATAAAAGAATAAAATAAAAATAAATAAATAAATCTCCATAGACGGTCAAGCCTGACTATGCGAAAACTTCCTCCGTCGTAAATTTAGCCACCCCCACCTTACCCTGACCCGGCATCTATGAAAGTAACTCTATACTGATACAAATTATTAACACCCCACCCCTGCCGATTCTAAACAATCCGCCCTTGATGTTAGCATGGAAATTTTTGATTTCAATTTTGACCATACTATTAAAACTCGTAAATTTCAGAAATAAGTCATTCCCAAAAAATTTCGCTTGAAGATGGAACAGAGCCTACTTTAACTCAAGTTAATTCAAATATTATTTTGAAGTTTTCGGCTCTTGTTTTGAAACATGAGACCTCTTATGTAGCGAGTTGGAATCATATTTTTAAATAAATAATTATATATATATATATATATATATATATATATATATATATATATATGTATATATATATATAATTATTCTTCGCGAGTCGTACTATCGGTGAGGAATATATATATATATATATATATATATATATATATATATATATATATATATATATATAACGGTCCTTAATGGAGTATCACCATTTTTAACGTATTAATATAAAAAAAACCCAAAAAAGTAAAACTATGGGTCTGGTAATTTAAACTTTTACATTAAATCTTGTAATATGCACCTGGAAAATACATTTGCATGATTAAAATTATAGACAGAATAACTTACTTCATACACATTGAATTTTTATGCCACAATATTAAATAAAATATTCAAAAAAAGTCAAATCCGTGAAAGCTGTAGAAATATTTCTGCGATCTCTACTGATCCCCAAACTCCTTTGCTTCGCCTTTCTGTAAAGACGGCGGCAAAAGAAATTATTGGTTTGGAGTCACCGTTGTCATGGTTACGATGAAGACATAAGCAGCATGAAATTGGATGTAGTTAATGGCCGAATCTAAACAGACCCCGATTTGTGGCATGGAAATGAAACAGTGGCATGCCAAAAGCCTCATTCTTAGTGGACAATGGATGAAACCGAATTATTCCGAATGAGATGGAAACTGCGGGAAAAAATCTAAAGGAGTTTTGTGTCTTCTAATCTATGCGCAAATCCCATGATGAGGGGATTAGTGGGCGGGGGGGGGGCGATGGTTAAGCAAGTTAAATGAATTGTACATTGATATTGTGAGATTCCACTTTTCTGCTTCATCTGAAACTATTTCTACAAAGTTTCTTTCAAATTGTACAGGAAAAATGTTGAGAAATTAGTTGTGGGTAGATGTAGATGGAACTTGGGGTTGGGGTGTAGGGCGACAAAAATTGCTGGACAGGCAAATTGGGAAAATAGTCACAAATATATAAAAGTTTCTGTCTATATCTCGGAGATGAGGTATTATTATAATTTACGTTATTTACATTATTCGGGCTGTTATTCTCATCTTCATTGCCATATTCACAACGTTTCGGCCATTGTAGGTTCCGGTCTTCTTCGGGTGATAAGGATTTCGAACCGAATCCTTTATTTCGTCAACTGGGATAGATTGTTCTAGTTCCACGTGACATGCCTCTTCCAGATGTCTCAGTTATTTCCCTTTAATGACGTGATCTAGTGGATGAGGACGATGCTTAGTGACTAGACCCAAAGAGTTCAATACCAGGCTAAAGCACCAAACTTGGAGAGTTGAGTTAAAGGGAAATAACTTAGACGAAGCATGGCATGTGGAACTAGAACAATCTACCTCGGTGGACGAAATATAGGGTTCGGTTCGCAATTCCAATCACCTGAAGAAGGATGGGGCGTACAACGGCCGAAACCTTGTGAATATGGCAATGAAGATGAGGAACACAGTCCGAAAAATGTAAATAATGCAAGTAACACAAAAGTTTATTGTCTTCATCGATCGCCTGTGTTCATTTCTTGCGTCTCTCTTTGCATTTTGTTACTTCAGATTCTTCCTGTAAAGAGTTTTGCTCAAAATATTTTTCCTCTATTTTAATCAGTCAATAACATAATTTGCACAGTCATCCTGATTATTTTTAAAAGCGATGAGTAACTATTCTATTGAAACCATAAAACGCGTTCTGCTCTATGTTGAATCCATTTTCCTCTCTTTTTATCTGTCCATAAACTAATTGTTTTGATATGTTCTTATCCTCCTCTCTGATCACCCAACCCAGTTCTGCGGAATCAGAATCAACGAGCCAATTGAAGTAAAGTGCCATGCAGTTTTAATTTTTTCCCACTTGTGACGAATGCAGCTATCGATTTTTTTTTCATGCTAGCATGCTAGTTAAGATTCGTGTCAGTCAGCTGTTGGCGCTCACGCTGGCCATTAGAATCTTCCTGCCTATTCGTGGCAGCCAGCTATAGGCTCTCACTCTGGCCAGTAGAAAATGGCCGCAAACTACATGAAGACTGCCGTAGAAGCATGAAAAAATCGATTATTTCCACTATCGATGGGAGTTGGGAAATGCAAAGTCGGTCTTGGCCTTTCCGCTAACTTGGAGCATGTGCATGTAAATTTTGGTGCAAATCCGTCGAAAATTGCGGCCGTGCATTCGTTACACACACACACACACACACACACACACACACACACACACACACATCCTGCCTTTTTGTAGATAGAGATACAGAAGAAGCAATACTGGAGTTTAAGTTGGACGTCACTCAAATGACAACAGGAACGTTGTGCCGTACAATACCTACCTGCTGAAGAAGTTCAGAGCTCACATTAATGTAGAAATTTAATGAAAAGTATTAAATATATCTTTAAGTATGTGTACAAGGGACATGATTGTGCTTCTGTTGAAGTAAGAGACAACCTAGCGGCAAATCGTGATCAGAATCAAGCTGACGATGAAATTACTTATTATCTTGCTTGCTGATATGTTTCTCCTTCGGAAGCAATGTGGAGACTGTCAGAGTTCAAGCTACATGAAGCATCTCATAATGTCTACAGAATTACAATACATCTTGAAGACCAGTGTTTACTATCACAGAGGCAATGCCCAGCAAGTTGCTAAAACACAGAGGAACTGACATTAACCTCACTGCACGGTTTAAAGTGAATTTGCATCACGATGATGATGATGCAAGGAACCACTTATACCCTGACATTCCACTACATTATGCTTTTAATAAGCGCTCTAACATTTAAGGTGGCATGTCTGAGATATGGTCTTCCCTCAAACGATGGCACACTTGAACATGCATTGCTAGAAGTTGCTGCCTGTTGGTTGCCCTTACAGTTGCCTGTTATGTTTGCTGCCATGTTCACGTATATGAATCCTAGTAATCAATGATAGAAGATTTCTTGCACCAAGGTTTTAATTCAGACGATGTAGAAAACATGCCACTGCACTCAGTTAATGCAATTCTAATAGAGAATGGTATTGAATGTTTAGAACTTGGGCTGCCTTAAACTATTGGAGTGCCGCAGCTTGACCATCATGAAGACCTCGATCACCCAGGCATTGCAACACTTGCTGATGAACAGAGACTGATTGCTAATGGTGTGCTTGAATCTGTAGATATGAAGAGGAGAGGTGAGGTACCCCAAAACTCCCTTTTTCTATGTAGATGCACTTGGAGGCTGTGGTAAAACTTTTATATTTAATACCATAATTTCATATCTTCCTAGAAACAAATGCAACGCTTGCAGTAATGCTTGGACAGGCATTGCTTCCAGGCTACTGTCAGGTGGAAAGACTATCCATACATTATTCAAATTACCTTTCCCACTCACGGAGGCCAACTTTTGGAATGTACCAGCCACTTCAGACCATACAAATTATTTATGAAACCTTTATTTGATCATGTTGGAAGAAGCTTCTATGATTCCTTCATTTGCTCTGCATGCTATTGATAAAGCCTTGTAAAATATCACTGGCATTGCAGCTGTTGGGTGCGGGGAGACTTTAAGTTATACCTAAATTGCCAAGAGGAACTCATGAGGCAGTCATTGAAATCTGTATTCTCCTCTATGGCTGATTTTCATCCAACACCGATTAAGCCAAAACATCAGCACAACAGCAGATGAAAGAGAATGGCTCTTGCATCTTGACAATGGATCATTAACAGCTTCACAAGACCGTAATCTTGCTGTTGATGACATAGAAGCGCTTGAAATTTTATGCGTTGACGGCTCTCTGGTGGATGATATCTTTAACAATAGATCTGAGAAAGAGATAAAGAGCAGAATAATTCTTACGTCAAAGGATTCAGACTGCCTCCTGATCAATGAAGAAGTTTCAAGACAACTTCTAGGTGACTGCTGTACCTATTATAGTACAGATAAAGTTGTGGAAGATGATCCTGCTGAGGCCGAGCTCTACCCAATTGAATTTCTAAACTTTTTGATACCATCAAGAATGCCTCCTCATAAACAGAGTTTAAGATTCGGCTCAATAGTAATGCTTCTTCGTACACGACTGGAAAGGGGCGGCCATGCATCAACATTCAAATGACGGATTCCTTGATTAGTGGCTCATTAAGTGACAGACTCGTACTCATCCCCTGAATAAAGCATCTCCAACTTGCAATTCACCTTGGAGAGAACCCAGTTTCTTGTTCGTTTGTCATATGCCATGACTGTTAACAGGGGGAGACATTTAAGAATGTGGGATTGTTCTTACCTCAGCCAATGTTCAGTCATGCGCAATTGTATGTGGCATACTCTAGAGCTCGCAAACTCTCAGATGTAAGAGTTAAGATGATGGAGACAGAGGCAAGGAAAGAGAAGACGTACTGATTTGAAGAAATGGAGTATTTTCAAAAATTCTGGAGACCCTTGATTGCATTAGATCGGTGTCCTTAGTTTATATGTACGCACGCACACACACACACACACACATATATATATATATTAATTGAATATCTTTCAAAAGCGGAAATAATGTAAATCAAATTCTTACAAATGAGGAAACGTTGAAAAAGACATAATTACGATTCATTCAAGTACACTTTATACAGGTATGTTCATTGATGTCTATATCATGTTTCCTCTTTTGTGTGTGTGTCTGTATTTCTGTCTCTATGTATTTCTCAGTGCTCGTGTACCTCTGCATCACGATGTGTCTTACGTTGAGCGCATGTCTTTGCATTTTCATGTATGTCTTCGTCTGTCAGTGTGTCTGTCTGTGCGTATATGTGCGGCTGGTATAATGGAGAGCGCGGCTCGGAATGTGAAAATCAGTGAGCCGTGTTCGAATTCCAGTCTAGTTCGTTACGTTTACTTACGCGTTAACACTCTTGTGAAGTATATAAATCCACTCCCTTTTCCCTCGGCTATGGGTTAAATAGCATGTATCAGGGCTGAATGGGCTCTCGATTCATGGTTTCCATTTAGTCTAGGAGAAGGACAAGTCGGACTGTAAAATCGTACATGGCTCTGATGCTACGATCGAGACATTTTAAAAATGGTTTCTATTAGGTCCCAACCAAAGTGCTTCATCAAAAACAGCCAACTGTACAAAGAGCTGTTCATGGAACCCTTTAATGGACTATGCAACTATTGTATTGTTTTTCCTTCTGCATCTTTGTTGGTGTAATTCAATTTGAATGTGTGCAAATTTCTGTATACATATATATATGTGAGGCTCTTCATATTTGTGTCTGTGCAGCTATCTACATCTCTGGGAGTCTTTGTCTTTGAGTGTGTACTTTTATATGTTTCTGTGTATCTCGTTAGGAGCTTCATCTACGGGGGCAAATGTTAGCTTGCCTGAATTCACAATTTTGTTCAGTTCATAACAAGGTGGAATAACAAATATATTAATTATGATTCCACTTCATTCATTTCTGAAGAGGAAAATCGAAATACAGTAGAACCCCTCATATCCGGAATCCCTCATATCCGGAATCCCTCCTATCCGGAGTGGCTCATATCCGGAATCCCGTATATCCGGACATGATTTTGATGTGTATATTTGAACTATTTGGGTGATATTTAACTGACTAGAAATTTTCGTTTTTCAAGAAATTTACTTTGGATAATTGCGTATTTCACTCTAATGGTGCAAAAGATGATGGGAATAAGAGGAAAAGATGACAACGAGACACATCTGCAAAAAGATAGTGACAAGATGCATGATTGTGATGAAACCTAGACTGAAATTGAAAAATCTATTGAAAAGGGTTTCAGTTTTATGGGAAGACAGCCAGCATTCAGCTATGATGTTTGCAATAATGCAATTAAAAAAGCATCTTTCGTTTAAAAAAATTCAAGAACAAAACAAAATGCAGAAAAAGTTGAGAATGACATTAAAAGAGAACGAATCATCATGCAACAGCGATTAAAAAATCCTTGTTACATTATTTGTTTTGCATAAGTGGCATACTTAATTTAATGAATTTTCATTAACATTACATAATTTATTTCTTTTTTCTTAAAATCAATTCTATTATATTTCACACACTATTAGCTTATTTTGTTTACTATAAAACATTGAAAATAAATGTTAAACCTGATTTCAGTTCTTTTATTTTAATCTAAATATAACCAAACATATCTGGACTTTGTAACCAATTCCTTATATCTGGAAGGCCTTCTTAGACCGGTTGTCAAAGTTTCTACTCTATTACCATTTCATGCCTGGAAAAAAATTTAAGCGGAGAAAGGAAGTAAAAAAGTATTTTTTACAATTAGAAACATATTTACATCCTTTTCTGTCTATATTTCTGGGATGAGGAGTTATTATTATTATTATTATTATTATTATTATTATTATTATTATTATTATTATTCACGCCATTTTCTTGTGGATTATTGTCATCTGCTATCACAACATTTTGGCCGATGTGCCCTCTCGCCTTCGACATGTGCATATCGCCCCAGTAATCTACAGGAAATTTCGAACTGAACCCTTTATTTAATCTACAGGGATAGAGTGTTCCGTAGATTGATCTGGCCACGTCTCGAGATATCACGTCTAGTGTTATCTTGGGTGAACAATAACTGAGCAATATTAAAATAAGAAACAGACATGGCGAGTGGAACAAGGACAGTCTACTCCTGTAGATTAAATAAGGGGATCAGTTTGAAAAACCCTGCAGGTTAACTGGATCCACATAGGACGCACTGGCCGAGACGTTGAGATAAAAACAACAAAAATGAGGACAATAACAATAGTCTGGATGTTAATTGTGTGAATAATAATGTTTACCTCCTCCTCTGCCTCCCCCGCCTTCCTCCGCCTCCCACTCCCTTCCCCCCCCTCCGACTGAACTCTGTCTTCTCACTATTTGTTGACATTTATCAAAATAGAATCGTCCGAGACGTTACCTTTGATAGTATGTTTCAACAGCAGACTTTTGGCACATCATCAGAGTACACTGACTCGGGGCTGAAACCACGGATGCGGTAATCAATATGAATAACACAGAAAATCTATCATTTCCTAAATCAGGCCGTTGTCAAGCAGGATGAAGATATTCGTTAGGAATATTTCAATCGTCCCCAAGTTAATTACGATTATTTTTTATTTATGTGTTTTTAGGATCGTGTCTTAGGTGTTATTTTTTTTTCACCAGAATTGACAGGAAATAAAGAAGATAGCATGGAAGATCGTTGTTTTTTTTTTCTTTCTCTGATTGAATCTTTATTTTTGGTGTTAGCAATTTCAGCAGGAGTAATGGATATCCGAGTAAATCCTTGGCGCTTTTAAGTCCTTCATCAATTATTGGATCTCATTTCGCGCCAAATACCACGGCTTGTATTGAAAACGCGCCAAATACCTATGAGGTCTGCCGGAGCTCAATTCAATTATATTGTGTAAGGCTTCCGATATATATCATATTGCTTGCGCGAATGTTCCACACTCTTATCTACTGTCCATTCCAGTTTGGCTGTAAGATGTTGATATCTATAAGGAAGCCAACCAAGAGAATGAATGATTTATATTTCAATATCTATTTACTAATGTTACTGATTAAAGTAGTATCCTAAATTTCTTCGTTATACTTGTTTGGTGGAACATAATCTTCCGGCTTTTATATATATATATATATATATATATATATATATATATATATATATATACAAGTATATGATTGGTGTATATGGAATGAATTCCAATAACCAACAATTACTATTCTTAAAAGAGTGCTCAGTACAAAGCAGAGCAGATATAATTATTTATTTAAAAAAATTTATAACATAAATATGCTATAAGATCACTACAAAAATAGCCATTTTGTTTCAACACCCTCGGCGTCTTATCAAGTGATGATGTTGAATGTAAAATAAATGGTTTTAAAAGTTTCAAATTAATTAACAACCCTTCGCAAGGGGAAAACGTTGTTACAAAAGCTAGATTGACTAATCAAAATACAAGTATAGAAAAATTCAAAAAGCTTGACAACAATTTTGACATTTCGATGGGTTCTCTGGATTCTGCTGAAGCTTCTGACCTGGTTGAATTATTTCTTTTGTATAATTTAAGTGCCTTTGATTGTCTAGATTCCGATAGTGTAGGATTGTATAGAGATGATGGTTTATTAGTTGTTAAAAACTCCACTAAAATTAAGGTAGACCGTATTAGGAAAATGATCCATAGGGTATTTAAGGATTTAGGTCTTAGGACAATAGTCACTACTAATGTTAAACAAGTGGATTTTCTAGACGTCACCCTAGACCTTGCTAGCAACACTTTCCAACCATATGTGAAGGTTAATTCCAACCCGATATACGTGCATCCAAATTCCAACCATCCCCCTTCAGTTATCAAACATATACCCTCTTCCATTGGATCTAGAATTAGCAATCTAACAAAGATGTTTTTAATAAACATCGTGATTTTTACAATTCTGCACTCAAAAATAGTGAATACAAAGATATCACTATTCAATATAAAAACCCTGTTAATTACAACCATAATAAGAAAAGAATATCTAGAAAGAACATCTGGTTCACTCTCCCTTTCAATATAATGATTAAATCTAAATTAGGACGTATGTTTCTAAACCTCATCAAGAAACATTTCCCTAACCCTGAAACTAACCCACTTAGTAAAATATTTAATCCTAATACCCTTAAATTAAGCTATAGTTGTGCAGATAACCTAGAGAAAATAATTAAAAAACATAACAACATAGTCTTTAACAAGTATAGGGACTCAAAAAGCTTGATTACTCAAAAGGTTACTAACAGTGATACTAAATATAATAACACGAATAACAATTTATGTAAGTGTAGGTAACCTAATAATTGTCCACTACAAAATAACTGTGGGATTAGTTCTGTAGTCTATCTTAGTACAATCTCAACTATTGAGAATCCAAATATAAAGAAATTTTACATTGGTAGCACAATGAAAACATTCAAAGAACGCTGGCGGGGGCATATGCAATCTTTTAATAACAGTGACTATAGGTACCTGACTTCATTATCCAAGTATTTTTGGAATCTAAAAGAAAAGAACAAAACACCTATGGTTAAATGGACATTGATTAAGAAAGCCCGGACAGGTAACTCCCTATATTCCCCATGTTACCTATGTCTTAACGAAAAATTTGAAATTATTAGATTCAAAAACAAGGCTGATCTCTTAAATCAAAGATATGAACTAACTGTTAATTGTAAACACCGTTATAAATTTAACTTATTATAGGGTTCGTGTACTTTTAATTTTATTGCCTGATGGTCAATCTGACGATATGAATGTATATTGTATAACTACATAGTGTTATTCATTTTTCTGTATGTGTGTGTATATATATATATATATTTGTGTGTAGTTATGTGTGTTTGTACTGCGGAATGTGTATGTTTGTATATTAATCTATTAATATGTTGCTAGGTTTTGTATATATATATATATATATGTATGTGTGTATGTGTGTGTATATGTATGTGTATATATATATGTGTGTGTGTATGTATATATATGCGTGTATATGTGTATATATATGTATATGTGTATATATATATATAAAGTAAGAAGGTAAAAAGGAGAGGAAGAGAAGAGGTTAAAAATATTGATGTATATGTGTATGTATGTGTATTTGTGTATGTGGGTATGTGCGTGTATATATATGTGTGTGTATGTATGTGTATATGTATGTAGATATGTATTTATATGTGTATATATGTATGTATATGTGTGTATGTATGTGTAGATGTATATGTATGCATGTATGTATATATATGTATATATATGTGTGTGTGTATGTAAGTATGTGTATGTATATGTATGTATATATATATATATATATATATATATATATATATATACATGTGTGTGTGTACTGTTACGTATATTTCTATTTGTATGAACGTGTTTATATATGTATGTTAGGATACATGTATTTTTGTGTTTGCATGTATATGGATGTATGTCTATGTATGTGTATGTATGTACGTTTATATATGTATTTGGTTGAATGTCGTATTTATGTGTATGTACGTATATATGTGTACTTGTTATTATAGATAGGTATTTTTATGTATATATTTATGTGTGTGTATATATATATATATGTGTGTGTGTGTTTACTTATGTATGTTTGCGGTTGTATATGTGTATGTTGACACCTATTGTATATGTGATTGTGTGTATGTGTAGGTATGGAAACTTGGGTATGTCATTACGGCCACATGAGTTAGTAGATGTGTGTATATATGTTTATATTTGTGTATTGCTGTGTGTATATATGTATATATATGTGAGTATGTGTGCATATATGTGTGTATATTTGTGGGTATATATGTATATATGTATGTATGTGTATGTCTATTTGTTATCATGGAGATATATACCTATGTATATGATTATATATTTATGTGTATGCATTTCTGTGTGTATGTATGTATGTATGTATATATATGTATGTATATGTGTGTAAAGAAAAATTATTATATATATATATATATATATGTGTGTGTGTGTGTGTGTATATATATATCAGGTGGACATTGAAGTTACCTATGGGTGTTGACTTTAATATCCGATTTTATATTTACATACACTATTTTAATATATTAAATAATATTATTTTTAATCATTTTTATCTTTGTATATTTGCTCGCTTAAGTTATATTTCAAATAAGTGGTTAGCATTTGTTTAATGACACTTTCAGTCTTAAATATTTATTGGTTGTGGTATCCGATTGTCTGGGTCAATGTCTGTGGATGTGTGTGCATGTATTTATATGTGTCTATGTGTATGGAAAGTGCATTCACTTTTAATTGTGTATGTATGTACGTGTGTGTTGGTTTCCCTCCCCCCACTACCTTTTTTTACATGAAGGACCGTGGAGTTGTTCTCTGTCTCGTCTCTTTTTGTGTGTGTATATATATATAAATATGTCTGGGTGCTTATATATTATAATCTGATTGTGTTTGTTTTACGCGTGAATTTAGGACCCCATTCACACACTCTTAGGATTAAAATGTATACATATTGTCAAAGGACCGGATATAAAATTAGCTAAAGTAACTTCAATGAAGAAATAAATTGAATAACATCTTCTTTTCTCCTCAGTAATTTTATAGTTGTAAACTTAATAGCGATTAAATTTTGATTTTGAAATTAGCAGATTTTAATTTTAATATTAAATTTTATCATATAATTTAGTAATTATTGGTTAGAATAAATTATTTTTTAATACTACCCATATTCTAAACATCTGAATAGATATTAGAACATGACTTCGTTGTCAAGCTTTGTGAATTTTCCTATACTTGTGTTTTGATTGGTCCATCTAGCTTTTGTAATGTTTTCCCCTTGCGAAGGATTGTTAATTAATTTGAAACTTTTAAAACCATTTATTTTACATTCAACATCATCACTTGATAAGACACCGAGGGTGTTGAAACAAAATGGCTATTTTTGTAGTGATCTTATAACATATTTATGTTATAAATTTTTAAAAAATAAATAATTATATACATATATATATATATATATATATATATATATATATATATATATATATATATATATATATATATATATATATATATGATTGGTGCAGTATGATTAATATTAAAATGAAGCAGTAATACAAAGAACAAAGTAGTAAGGTTAATGTAATAAATAGCGAATTCACTTTGCTAACAAATTTAAAAAGTATTAACCCACTCGTTGAATGATGTGATCCATGTTTTTAGATGTTCTAGATGTTCCATACATATTCTAGTACATTCTATAGGTCATCTTATCACCATCGGGCAATGATATTATTTTTCTTTTTAGGTAAAATTCGGGTAACAATCGGACGAAAATAAATGTAATGCAAGTCGAAATATGTTTCTTTCAAGTGTGTTATTGTTAACAGTTACCCCATAGCTGAATTTTGAAAACTTAAATGAGAGGTTTTTTTGAATTTACTAATATGGCAATTCCAAGAATTTTACGGTAAATGTTTTATCAGTCAAAGTGACATGGACTAAATGATCCAATAAGTAGAGCAATCCCTCCCATATATATATATATATATATATATATATATATATATATATATATTTACGCTCAAGCGATCTTCAGCTGGCTAAATTTTTGATCTGATTCTATCTGTTTTATCAAATCCCAAATGAAAGTTGTCTTGAACGGCCACTCTTCTAGATCTTTTAGTATTAATGTCCCTCAAGGTTCCATCATTGAACCTACGTTGTAACTAATTTTCATCCCAGTACATTTTTTATAAATATTTTCATGGTAATTGTTCAGATGAGATTTTTTCTTTTGTACCTAAACTTTACGAATTTTTTCGTAATACTAAATTGGTACTTAGGTCACATAATTTCACTTTTGTAACGGCAAGATATAATTTCAATATCAACAGTTTCTTTTTTCGCACTTTTCGCTTGTGGAACATACTTCCGGCTTCTTGCTTTCCAATCATCTTTGATTTACAAAAATTTAAACGCAATGTCAATCGTTATCTTCTGTCTTCTTAATTCCTGTTATTTTATTGTTCTCTCACATCACTAATGTTTTTCTTTTTCTTATATCCCTTGTCACACATTAAACCATTCTATATTAGTAGTTTTATTGCTTTGTTTAGAGTGAAAAGATAAACCCCTTTTATTCGTGATGCAAATACAACGTAGTTAAATGTCGCACAAATAGGCAATAATATCTGTCTAAATTTTTGGGATGCGGACTTATCATTATTTAAATTATTTATATGGGGATTATTTTCATCATCTTTGTTGTCGTTATCACAATATTTCAGCATATATATGTCCTGCGGCACTCATTATGCGCTTATAAATCCAGTAACCCTTCAGAGAATTTCAAACTGAACCCTTTATTTAATCTACATTGGTAGCTTGTTCTCTTCCCGCTATATTTAGTTTTATCTTATCAGTCATATTTAGATAAGGGCCCGATAAATTTCCTCATATGAACCATGTTCTTCCGACCTTATCAACTGCATACTATCAAGTATGCCTGCCTTTGTAACTGACATTGTGTTTTCAGTAGTTCCATCAATTTGAAGGACTGAAATAGCAATCATTCTTTGATGAAAGATGATTTAAATGAAACGTGGCTTCAAGCCATACATAAACAAGAGATTTGTTTTGGATGTGTAATTACATACATATACGATTTTCTAAAACATTGCTAGCAAAGTTTGAATAAACCTCTATATATGATTGTTGCAATGAAAGATATCTGGCTTTACAGAATTAAAAAAAATGTATTAGTGTATTATTATTTTAGATACATAGATGATAAGTAAAAAAAACAAAACAAAAAACTATTTATTAAGACAAGTAGGATTTCCAACATAACAATTTATCAGATTTATTAGTTATACGTAAAAGTAATTTCATCCACAATTTCGATGTCGAAAATTCTATACATATTAAAAGAGATTTATTGAAAGAGCCATTACCGACACTTGCCAAAATGTTAACATACGTCCTGGATTTTATAAATTATTTCCTTTCTTAATACAGCTTTCCCAAGCCAACATAAATGTGTTTGTGTCTCTGTGTGTGTATGTGTATGTGTGTGTGTGTGTGTGCAGGTATGGAGTGGGGGAGAATGCAATAAACGTCGATTACAATTTTATACAGAGAAATGCTGAGGATACAGGGACACTTAGTCTTAATTTTATCGTTTTTTTTTTCAGCATTCGTTGTATTTAAATGGCAGACCTCGTTCAACTTTAGATCGCGTTTGTTTTTATTTTCAGCTCTATTATTTTTAAAATGCTCCTCATTGGCTAGCGAAAGATATAGCAAAAGTTGTAAACCCTAGTACTGTGAAACAACTCTTCACAAATTCAAAAATACGGCCACTATGTCGAAAGGCATAAGTATGACAGATATATTCATTGCTCGTTTAGACACCTCGCCGGTCTTTTGAACATATTTTGAACTTGTTACCTGTATAGGATTGGGTTTCCTATTCCTTCTAAAGTCTTTTTATTCTCTTTCATTCCCAGTAGCCCCTTGCATCTTAGTGACATTATTGCCTTCCTTAACGTGAATGGATTAAAAAATATATTCATTCTCTATACACTAACGTACCTAATATATGCTTAAATCTGATAATAAGAAACATATTTAGTACAATAAATATCTGACCGTATCGGTAACTCCTGCTTCAACTTATGTTTTATTTAATGTATATTTATTCTAGAGTGAGTCTGTTTCTTGTTAGACGAAAATAAACTTAGTATATTTTTTATGTCGCAAGGTTGACGTATCATTCATCACCGTATTTAAGTTGCCCTTTTATCGACTAAATATGTAAAATGAAGACTATTTTTCCCTGACTCAGTTTTACTACACTCCTTTTATTCAGAGAAATGGATTTCATAGCAGCAGTGACGCGCCAAACCAGTCACGGGTTGAAATTGTCAGCTTTTTAATATTCAGAACGACAACGCATATTAATCATAGATGCCTCAGTAATGGACACGCACAAAGACTCGTTGGTAATAGAATAGAGTTTATTAAGCATTCTTTTTAATCATTAGCCCACATTGCTTACAGTGGAGACGAGAGTAGATAGAAAACTTGTTGTTATCGTACAATCTACACAATTCCAGATTTGGATCGTTTCGAACGGGATATTGCCAGAATGATACTTTTTTAATCGAACTTTCGTTTCTTGGACCGCGGAATTTGCTTCCGAAACACGAACAACTGGCCATTAATATACGATCGATTTTAATGATATTTGTTGAATGGCGACTATAGTTACATTGAAACAGAAAAGCGAACCTCACTTCATAAACAATGTTTGCATGTAATCAATAGACGTTTACCAAAAAATTGATGTATGTTAATATTTCGATGTTTATTTACATCATCCTTACAATCTCATAAATGGATGATTTTCACTGGCAGGAAGTTCATTATGGGCCTGAGTAAAAAAAAAAAAAATATAACTTACTTATTTCCTACATTATTCGGACTATTGTCTGCCTCTTTGTCGCCATATTTATTACAAGGTTTCGGCCATTGTACGCTCCGGCCTTCTTCAGATGGTTGGAATGTCGAACTGAACCCTTTATTTCGCTCACTGGGGTAGACTGTTCTAGTTCCACGTGCCATGATCAGTGGATGTCGGCAGGGTTTAGATGTTGGATGTTATTAGTTATCTCCTGTTAATTTCCCTCAAAGTTCTCCACTGCCTTAACCGGGTATTGAACTCACACTCTTTGGGTCCTGTCACTGGATTTAACTAACTCCTATATCCACTGTGCCATGTGTCCTTCAGTTCAAAATCTGAACCACCTGAAGAAGGCCGGAGCATACAACGGCCGAAACGTTGTAATAAATATGGCGACAAAGATGAATAATATAAATAATGTACAGAATACCTCATCTCAGAAATATAGACAGATACTTATTTCCTGTAGATCAATTAATGGTTATTCGCAGTCGATGTACCTGAAATCTATAACATATTTTTATTATTGACGTGAACATTTACAGAATCAAATATTAAATATATGCAAAACTATTTATATACAAAAACATGTTGCCTTATCATCACAAGCATAGTTGAAAGCTTGGATTTCTTTTAAAATGTCAGCGTTTCTGAATTTTAAATTAATTTCATGGTTGTTTTAAAGGTTTTAAAAAATAAATCGTGTTAACTTAACCGCTTTATGAGAAGAAAGTTAATTCTAGATTTAGTAGCTGTGAATTTTCAAATGCATCCACATTCGCTACGTATGGCTCAATTTGTTACTCTTGAAGTGAAATGCCAAGAAAATCTGACAGATAATAAAGAAGACGTAATTTATTTCTTGCAGGTGAATCGATTTATTATCTGAAAAGGCATCTTTAAAACAATTATCCTCATCTTGGTTATCTCTCAAAGTCACGGCCCCAATTTTGAAATCATGATATTCAGAATGATATCAACTCTGCAGAAAAGACAGAATATTTTCACAAAATCGAATATCAGAATTCCAAAGTTTGAAATTATTTGGCAGGACTTCGCATGTGAGAAACTTCCAACATGATTCGGATAAAGAATTATGTTTAAAATTAGATGAAGGTAGCCAAGCGATACAGTCTCTTGGATGGAGAAACTCTGTTGTGTCGTTAAGGAGTTAATGATCATAGCTCACTTTCTTTACTCTCTCACATGACCCACTTTTTGCAGTACTAGAACCGAATCGGTACCAGAAGGTAGATATTTCTATTGTATTTTATAGTACAACTTAGATAATTGGATTGGGTGGGGAAATTGGAAACTTTGTGAGACCACCCAAAGGCTGTGAAAGTTTTGAAGAGTTACCGATTCCTTTCAATGCCATGAAAGCCAAATTTTTCATTTCCTTAGTAGAACATCGTTATTCTTCTACTGGAAAATAGATGAACAAACCAAAGAATGAGGATCCTCGTATACAAGAACCAGGTTAATAATAATGATAATAATAATAATAATAATAATAATAATAATAATAATAATAATAAATATTAGTCTAAAAGATTTAAGAATTAAAATACAGATTAGAATGGCTGAAACATTTTGACAAACATACGAAGACGACACTTGTCCGAAAGAATCCACAATGTATAACCACGTACACACACACACATATATATATATTATGAAATGGATTAAGTTCGAAAATGATTTTAATATATTTTTTGCTTATACGTTATTTTTATAGATAGAAATATTTAAGTAAATGCTCTGTTTATAATAAACAGTATTAACTACATTTACCGGCCTGAATGTCCGAGAAATTTTCATAGAAAATATGTGTCCTTCGACAGGAATCGAACCTGTATTCTACAGTGAACTGTCATATAACCTGACGTTCTATAACATAAGAAGGAAGTGTCTTGTTAGCAAGGTCGAATTACTGCTTTTAAACTACAAATTTCCCATGACTTCTCTCGAACGATCATAGTTATTTGTAACTATTGTGTATATTAATATATATATATATATATATATATATATATTGTGTATATTAATATATATTGTTTAGCACATTGAACGTAGACATTCTGATCTGAAGCAAAAGTGGAACACCGATCCGTAATTTTGTATGGCTACGATGTTAACTGTATAATAAATCTGGTATGAAACCAGATGTCCAGGGAAGTGTTTTCACAGTTACAGAAATAGAAAATCTAACAGTTAAAGAAATACAATCTGGACTGAAAATATTTTCATGAATCCTGTTTCGCAATTTTCTTAAAGGGTCAGGGAAATTTTGAATCACAATTCGAAACTCATGAAGGAATAAAGAATTACCAATTAAATCTGAAATTCTTGAAATTCTTGAAAGCTGAGATAATTAAAATGTGCTGTTTTCGTGCATTTAAAAATATTCTCAAATAATCCAGACTATTGTCCTCATCTTTGTCGCCATATTTATTACAAAGTTCCGGATGTTCCGGCCTTTTTCAGGTGGTTGGAATGTCGAACTGAATCCTTTGTTTCTCTCACTGGGGTAGACTAAACCACCTGAAGAATGCCGGAGAGTACGACGGCCGAAATGTAATAAATATGGCGACAATGATGAGGACAATAGTCCGAATAATGTAAATAGTGTACATAATACCATCTCAGAAATATAGACAGATAATATCAAATAATATATAAAAATTACTGCTATTAGGTTGGTGCAAAAATAATGACGTAATAATGTCGTTTTTTGACGTTAAAAATACGTCAAAAAACGACATTATTACGGCATTATTTTTGCACCAACCTAATATTTGTAAAAAATATTTCCTAAATCCTAAATCTGTTTATAATCGTTTTTCTCGTATTTTTGATCATCTGTAATATTGTGATGGGATAAGTCAAATATGAACGCCTATTTGCACAGACAAGGGTTACTCGCTCGTTTTCCCGCTGAAAGTCTTAGCTGAACGAAATATAAATTATTGAATACAATATGGAATATAATATGCAATCCAGTTGATTATGGTGTTGGTCACTCTGATGTTAGACTGTCGTAAAGCAATTCGTATAATAAATGTCCTTATTTTTTTATTGGTTGGAGCCTATCGCCAATTCCGGTTCTCCAAATAAATGATGTGATGCTTAATAAGCGACCAGCAAAGTCATCGACTAACGTTATGGTGATTTATAGTCAGTCATATGCGATGCATCATTAAAATCTTAATGTACTTGAGATCCCGTCGGCGTACTACACATGTACATTAACACTGGATACAACATAGCACGTAATTGCGATACACACACACACACACACACAAACACACAGAGACACACTATCTCTCTCTCTCACACACATTTCTCCCATTAACGATGCACCCGCTATATGAATGTTCCCTGTCTATTTCAATTTCCTTCAATACCTACCTACCTGCCTTTTTTCCTTCAATACCTACCTACCTGCCTACCTGCAATACCTACCTACCGATCTTCTTCCTTCTTCAATACCTACATATCTTCCATCCATCCTTCCTTCTTCAAAACCTACCTTCCTTCCTTCCTTCCTTACTTCTTTCCTTCCTTCACTAGCAAACTTCCTTCCATCCTTCAATACCTACCTACCTGCGTTTTTTCCTTCAATACCTACCTGACTACAAACAATACCTACTTACCGATCTTCTTCCTTCTTCAATACCTACTTATCTTCCTTCCATCCTTCCTTCTTCAATACCTACCTACCCACCTACTTACCTACCTTCCTTCCTTCCTACCTTCCTTCCTTCACTAGCAACATTCCTTCCATCCTTCAATACCTACCTACCGACCTGCCTTTTTTCCTTCAATACCTACCTAACTGCCTACCATCAATACCTACCTACCGATCTTCTTCCTTCTTCAATACCAACCTTCCTTCCTTCTTTCACTAGCAACCTGCCTTCCATCCATCAATACCTATCTACCTACCTGCCTTTTTTCCTTCAATACCTACCTACCTGCCTACCATCAATACCTACCTACCGGTCGTCTTCCTTCTTCAATACCTACCTACCCTCCTTCCTTCCTTCAATAGCATCCTTCCTTCCATCCTTCAATACCTACCTACCTACCTGCCTTTTTTCCTTTAATACCTACCTGCCAACCATCAATACCTACCTACCGATATACTACCTTCTTCAATACCTACTTATCTTCCTTCCATTCTTCCTTCTTCAACACCTACCTACCTTCCTTCCTTCCTTCCTTCCTTCACTAGCAACATTCCTTCCATCTTTCAATACCTACCTACCTACCTGCCTTTTTTCCTTCAATACCTACCTACCTGCGTACCATAAATACCTACTTACCGATCTTCTTCCTTCTTCAATACCTACTTATCTTCCTTACATCCTACCTTCTTCAATACGTGCCTACCTTCCTTCCTTCACTAGCAACCTGCCTTCCATCCTTCAATACTTAACTACCTACCTGCCTTATTCCCTTCAATACCTACCTAACTGCCTACCATCAATACCTACCTACCGATCTTCTTCCTTCTTCAATACCTACCTGCCTTCCTTCTTTCACTAGCAACCTGCCTTCCATCCTTCAATACCTAACTGCCTACCTGGCTTTTTTCCTTCAATACCTACCTACCTGCCTACCATCAATACCTACCTACCGATCTTCTTCCTTCTTCAATACCTACTTATCTTCCTTCCATCCTTCCTTCTTCAATATCTACCTACCTTCCTTCCTTCCTTCACTAGCAACCTTCCTTCCATCCTTCAATACCTATCTACCTACCTGCCTTTTTGCCTTCAATACCTATCTACCAGCCTATCATAAATACCTTCCTACCGGTTTTCTTCCTTCTTCAATACCTACCTACCTACCTTCCTTCACTAGCAACCTTCCTTCCATCCTTCAATACCTACCTACCTACCTACCTGCTTTTTTCCTTCAATACCTACCTACCCACCTACCGTCAATACCCTCCTACCGATCTTCTTCCTCCTTCAATACCTACTTATCTTCCTTCCATCCTTTCTTCTTCAAAACCTAACTACCTTCCTTCCTTCCTTTACTAGCAACCTTCCATCCTTCAATACCTACCTACCTGCCTTTTTTCCTTTAATACCTACCTACCTGCCTACCATCAATACCTACCTACCGATCCTCTTCCTTCTTCAATACCTACTTATCTTCCTTCCATCCTTCCTTCTTCAATATCTACCTATCTTCCTTCCTTCCTTCACTAGCAACCTTCCTTCCATCCTTCAATACCTACCTAACTGCCTTTTTTCCTTCAATACCTGCCTACCTGCCTACCATCAATACCTACCTACCGATCCTCTTCCTTCTTCAATACCTATTTATCTTCCTTCCATCCTTCCTTCTTCATTACCTACCTACCTTCCTTCCTTCCTTCTTTCCTTCCATCACTAGCAACCTTCCTTCCATCCTTCAATACCTACCTACCTGCCTTTTTTCCTTTAATACCTACCTACCTGCCTACCATCAATACCTACCTACCGATCTTCTTCCTTCTTCAATACCTACTTATCTTCCTTCCATCCTTCCTTCTTCAATATCTACCTATCTTCCTTCCTTCCTTCACTAGCAACCTTCCTTCCATCCTTCAATACCTACCTACCTGCCTTTTTTCCTTTAATACCTACCTACCTGCGTACCATAAATACCTACTTACCGATCTTTTTCCTTCTTCAATACCTACTTATCTTCCTTACATCCTACCTTCTTCAATACCTGCCTACCTTCCTTCCTTCACTAGTAACCTGCCTTCCATCCTTCAATACTTAACTACCTACCTGCCTTTTTCCCTTCAATACCTACCTACCTGCTTACCATAAATACCTACCTACCGGTCTTTTTCCTTCTTCAATACCTACCTACATTTCTTCTTTCCTTCCATCACTAGCAACCTTCCTTCCATCCTTCAATACCTACCTACCTGCCTTTTTTCCTTTAATACCTACCTACCTGCCTACCATCAATACCTACCTACCGATCTTCTTCCTTCTTCAATACCTACTTATCTTCCTTCCATCCTTCCTTCTTCAATATCTACCTATCTTCCTTCCTTCCTTCACTAGCAACCTTCCTTCCATCCTTCAATACCTACCTACCTGCCTTTTTTCCTTTAATACCTACCTACCTGCGTACCATAAATACCTACTTACCGATCTTTTTCCTTCTTCAATACCTACTTATCTTCCTTACATCCTACCTTCTTCAATACCTGCCTACCTTCCTTCCTTCACTAGTAACCTGCCTTCCATCCTTCAATACTTAACTACCTACCTGCCTTTTTCCCTTCAATACCTACCTACCTGCTTACCATAAATACCTACCTACCGGTCTTTTTCCTTCTTCAATACCTACCTACATTTCTTCCTTCCTTCCTTCACTAGCAACCTTCCTTCCATCATTCAATACCTACCTACCTTCCTGTTTTCTTTCAATACCTACCTACCTGCCTACCATCAATACCTACCTACCGATCTTCTTCCTTCTTCAATACCTACTTATCTTCCTTCCATCCTTCCTTCTTCAATACCTAACTACCTTCCTTCCTTCACTAGCAACCTTCCTTCCATCCTTCAATATCTATCTACCTACCTGCCTTTTTGCCTTCAATACCTATCTACCTGCCTATCATAAATACCTACCTACCGATCTTCTTCATTCTTCAATACCTACATATCTTCCGTCCTTCTTCAATACCTTCCTTCCTTCCTTCCTTCCATCACTAGCAACCTTCCTTCCATCCTTCAATACATACCTACCTGCCTTTTTTCCTTCAATACCTACCTAACTGCCTACCATCAATACCTTCCTACCGGTTTTCTTCCTTCTTCAATACCTACCTACCTACCTTCCTTCACTAGCAACCTTCCTTCCATCCTTCAATACCTACCTACCTACCTGCTTTTTTCCTTCAATACCTACCTACCCACCTACCGTCAATACCCACCTACCGATCTTCTTCCTCCTTCAATACCTACTTATCTTCCTTCTATCCTTTCTTCTTCAAAACCTAACTACCTTCCTTCCTTCCTTTACTAGCAACCTTCCTTCCATCCTTCAATACCTACCTACCTGCCTTTTTTCCTTTAATACCTACCTACCTGCCTACAATCAATACCTACCTACCGATATTCTTCCTTCTTCAATACCTACTTATCTTCCTTCCATCCTTCCTTCTTCAATATCTACCTACCTTCCTTCCTTCCTTCACTAGCAACCTTCCTTCCATCCTTCAATACCTACCTACCTACCTGCCTTTTTCCTTCAATACCTACCTACCTACCTGCCTTTTTCCTTCAATACCTACCTACCTGCCTACCATCAATACCTACCTACCGATCTTCTTCCTTCTTCAATACCTACTTATCTTCCTTCCATCCTTCCTTCTTAAATACCTACCTACCTTTCTTCCTTCACTAGCAACCTTCCTTCCATCCTTCGATACATACCTACCTACCTACCTACCTAACTACCTACTTACCTACCTACCTTCCTTCAATGCCTACTTACCTTCCTTCCTTCCATCAATACGTACCTAAGTACAACCGTTTCTTTCTTCCTTCCTTCAATACCTACCGACCTACCAACTACCTTCCTTCATTCCATACCTTCATACCTTCCTTCAATACATACCCACCTTCCTTCAATACCTACCTACCTTCCTTCCATAGGTCCTTCCTTTAATACCCACCTACCTACTTACCTTCCTTCCCTCCTTCCTTCAATATCTACCTACTTTCCTTCCTTCTTCCAATACCTACCTTCCTTCCTTCCTTTCTTCAATACCAACCTGCCTTGCTTCAATACCTCACCTACCTTCCTACCTTCCTTCCTTCCTTCCTTCCTTCCTTCCTTCCTTCCTTCCCCACTCTTCCTTCAATACCTACCTACCTTCCTTCCTTCAATATCTATCTATCTACCTACCGATGTTCCTTCCTTCTTTAATACCTACATATCTATCCTTCCTTCCTTTCTTCAATACCAATCGACCTTCCTTCCTTCAGTACCTACATACTTACCTTCCTTCCTTTGTTCCTCATTCCATTATTCAATACGTATCTACCTACCTACCTACCTACCTTCCTTCTATCAATACCTACCTACTTATATCTCTTTCTTCCTTCCTTCCCTCAATACCTACCGACCTACCAACCTACCTTCCTTCCCTCCTTCCTTGCTTCAGTACCTTCCTTCCTTCCTTCCTTCAATACCTACCTACCTTCCTTCCTTCCTCTCTTCCTTCAGTCCTTTCTTCCTTCCTATAATATCTAACTCTCTTCAATATCTTCAATACTTTCCTTCCTATCTACTTTCCTTCCATACCTTCCTTCGCCCCCCTTCAATACTTACCTTCCTTCCTTCAATAGGTAACTCTTTTTTATATCTTCAATACCTACCTTCTTTCCTTCACTAATTTAAATACCCACATTCTTTCCTTCAATAATTTAAATAGCTACCTACTTTCCTTTCTTCCTGCAATACTGTCAGTACCTTCCTTCCTTCCTGTTTCACTCACTTTCCTCTTCTTTTCTCTTTTTCATTATCATTCGGACCCACAGAATTGTTCCTATGCATGTTTTTCTGTAATTTTGCTCTCTCTCTTTCGTACAAAGTACTTGCTTAATAACACTTTCTCTCTCTTCCCCCTCTTTCTTATACACACAAATTTCCACGCACATTTTCTTTCTCTTCCCTACAAGATCACCTGCGACATCATGTATTTCTCACTCTCTCATACGAAATTCTCTCTCGTGACGTTCCTTTTAACGCCCTCTCCTAATTACACGCACATAACTAGCAACGTCTCTTCCTCTCCATCGCAAAGCAAATAATCTCTACCACACCTCTACCCAGAAGAGAAAGAATTATGCACATCACTTACAATCAGGAGGGGTAACCGGCATCTCGGAATGAACGACCAACACTGCTTTTCCAATTATATCAACCACAAGAATATATCACGTGGTTCCATTCTCAAACGAAATCAATGCAGGTCGCTGCAAAAAATCGTCTTTTCTTCATTCGACGACCCATGAATGTGTTGTTGTTGCATACTTGACCTAATCACCAATACACCCGGATGAAAAGAAAAAAGAAGAAAATATACACTAGACAACAATGGAGATACAAATACATTCATAAAAGTGGTACAATAAAATCCCGCCAAACAGACGTTAATGTAATCAACATTTAGTTAAAAAGGATTAGAAGTAAAATGCATAAAGATATTTTCTCATCGCAATAAGAATGGCAAAGTGGAAATAGAAAGAGAAAAGAAGATTTCGAGATTTGAATCAAGAAAGAAGGAAAGTAAAAATAAGAAAGTGATAGAAAGAAAGAAAGACAAAGTGAAAGAATGAAAAGAGAATGAAAGAATGAAAAGAGAATGAAAGAACGAAAACGTTTTCTGTCTTTTCAACAGAAAGAATGAAAATGTTCATGGGAGAAATTTGAAAAAAAAAGAAAAAAAAAAGAAAAAGAGGAACAGAAAAGAAAGAAAGAAACAGGAACAAAGTCAATGTAAACAGAAAAGTAAATGAAAGAATGTAAGAGAATGAAAAGAGAATAAAAGAAGGAAAAGAGAATGAAAGTAGGAAAATATGAAAGAATGAAAAGGAAATGAAAAAATGAAAAGAGAATGAAAGATTGAAAAGAAAATGAATGAATGAAAAGAGAATTAAAGAATGAAAAGGGAATGAATGAATGAAAAGAGAATGAATGAATGAAAAGGGATTGAATGAATGAAAATAGAATGAAAGAATGAAAAAGGAATGAAGGAATGAAAAGGGAATGAAAGAATGAAAAGGGAATGAATGAATGAAAAGGAGAATGAAGGAATGAAAAGGGATTGAATGAATGAAAATAGAATGAAAGAATGAAAAAGGAATGAAGGAATGAAAAGGGAATGAAAGAATGAAAAGGGAATGAATGAATGAAAAGAGAATGAAGGAATGAAAAGGGAATGAAGGAATGAAAAGAGAATGAAAGAATGAAAAAGGAATAAAGTAATGAAAAGGGAATGATTGGAATGAAAAGAAAATGAATGAATGAAAAGGGATTGAATGAGTGAAAATAGAATGAAAGAATGAAAAAGGAATGAAGGAATGTAAAGGGAATGAAAGAATGAAAAGGAAATGAATGAATGAAAAGAGAATGAAAGAATGAAAAGGGAATGAAGGAATGAAAAGAGAATGAAAGAATGAAAAGGGAATGAAGGAATGAAAAGAGAATGAAAGAATGAAAAGGGAATGAAGGAATGAAAAGATAATGACAGAAAAAAATGAAAAAATGAAATAAAAATATGAATGAAATAAGTGTTATAAAGAATGAGAAATAACATTGAAAGAAAGTCAAAGGGTTTAAAAGGAATAAAAGCAGAAAAGAAAGAAGGAAAAAATGAGAAAGAGAATGAGAAAGAAAGTATGAAAGAATGAATGAAAGAGAAAAAGAGGGAGACAATACGTAAAAAGAGAAAGAAAGAAAGAAACACTGAGAAACGAAAACGAAGAAGGACGGAATCAAAGAAAAAATGAAAGAAAAAGAAAGATCAATGGATGTATGAGATGAAGAATAAAAATATTGGAAAGAAGAAACTCGAATGATTTTTATGAAAGGAAAGGAAAATAAGACACATATTGAGACAAGAAAACAGGAAATGAAGAAATGAAAGAATGAAAAAGTACGATGATTAGCTGAGAGAAAGAAATCATTGGCGGAAAAATAAAGAATAAATAAAAAAAACTGAAAGAGAAAGAAAAGATAAGGAAGTAAAAAGAAAAGGAAAAGAAATAAAGACATTACAAATTTTGCGATCAGACAGAACAGGAAGTAACGACTTGAAGGGACGTGGAAGAATCTAGTTTTCTTTTCGCGACATCTGAGCCGAACAAAATTGAATTGATATAATAATCCACGTTAAAAGATCTGGATAGAAGAATGTCCAAGAAGCACTTCCGATATTTCCTTACTGATCAGCTTAATCTTATTTAATTCATCTTCATGCAGCTACACTTTCCGGTTTCTTATCTCTCGTCTCTTACAAACTTCGTGTCTTGAGGCCAGACCACACTAAAGCCTAGTACGTTGTCTTCGCTTGATACTTCGACAGAAAAACGACATTTCAAATGGCTGCCATCTGAGGCATCAACAATGACTTATTTGCCTAACTCCAGACAAATGTTCTATAAAATTGAAACTTATATTTCAATTTCATAAATGAAGCGAAATTTTTACCCGTAACCAATCAGGTTTCGATCGGTGCACTATGATGAAAAATCAAAGCCTAAAAATAGACATTCAAAATCATGGTCTTATTTTAGCCAAAACAATGCCCCCCTCCTACAAGCAGTGGTTAATATGTTTTATAGGTAGACTGACACCGAACATCTTGAGCGGGTGGTTAAAATGTAATTCATCTTGGCACGTGTGATGCGGCTCCTATAAAATACCTTCCAATTACATTTTAAAGGGAAATATGAAGACATTCCCTATCTGATTTAGAACTCGCAGTGGTGAGGAATTGAAGAGTCGGAGAGCCGAGTTCGAATGCCAGTCAAATCCATTACATTCACTTACGTGCTAATACCCTTGGAAACGGTATGGATCTTCTCCTTCTCCCCCTAGCTATGGGTAAATAGTAGGAAAGACCGGATTTTATAGCCTTGGATGGCAACTGGTCTAACGCAGAAAGAAATGGCAACCTACTGCGGGAAAAATCTGCCTCGTCAGTCATTTATCTAAAGATGCATGATCGCCTAAACGTGTATCACGCATGGCACATAACTGACTGACTGGTGGTGCCAGATTTAGAACTTCCTAGCGGTGCCATATGTAGGCTTCGTGGTGTTGCCATAATTAGAACTAATAAAAATGCTTTCATTTTATTGTGGCGATTAACTATCAGCCGGGATTCTAATTGAGAAATTTTACCAACTGTTAACAAAGCAATACGAGACCAAAAATTTGTTGTGCGACAGATGAGGAGACTTTATCGTCAATAGTGCATCAGTGACAGTCATTGCCAAATCCTTTAATCGAGGGAAAGGGTGGATGTAGGCCAACAAATGCAACATCAACCCCTTTGTTGCACATGATGTTGCGCCTCTACAGACCATTACCTGTGTCTTCAATGGATGCCGAAACGGAAATTGTGTCGGAAGGAATTCGCTTTGTTTGGTGTATTTTTATTCTGAATAACTTGCTCAGCAGGCTACGTACGCGTCTCCATCCTACATGGCATGGAAATAACATGCCTTTTTGATGACAGTAAGGTGAACTAGAAAACGTTCTGTCATTTAAGATGAAGATAATTTGTTGGCATCCTGGGTATGATGATAAACTATGTCCGCATCATCGGTTAGACGATAAACTATGTCCGACAGCAAGGCTTCTGATCAGGAGGTTTTGAGGAGCATGGAACCACCCCTTAATTGCTGATGCTCCCAGTTAGGGTCCCAACTACGAGCAAATAGTTAACCCCAAACTGAGCACAAAACACTAAAGTAGCTTTTAATACCAGCAATACATTTTTGAAAAAATTATTAGCAGCAATGAATTTTTGAAGGAAGATTTTTTTACCAGCAAAACATTTTTACCAGAAATACATTTTTGAAAAAAAGAAAATATTATCAGCAATAGAGTTTAAAAAAAAAATATTAAGAGAAATACATTTTGGGGAAAGAGATTACCAGCAATAAAAATCTTGTCGGCATTAAATGACCCATTGGGTTGATATGCCGTAAAACAAAACAAGCAAACGATACTTTGTTGTGAACCGTCTATCTTAATATCATTTCAGAAAAGGTACACAACTTGACATTAAAATTTATCTTCTATAACAATATCATCTTTCATCCGAACAATGTGAACTCCCACAATACCTATAGTAATATATAGGAATAAATTACCGTGACTTCTGTTTTACCCAGCGTTCACCAATGTAAGTATTGATCACGCTCAACTTCGCTGGTCGAACAAGAGCCGGTGTTTCACCGTGATATAAAGCAGAGGTTATTTACATTATTTACAATCAGACTATTGTTCTAATCTTCCTTGTTCATCGATTCAGCCGTTGAAATTTCAGGAATTTTTCAGGTATCTGTAATCTCAAAGTAAATCGTTTAAAATACAGGACTGAATTGTTAGCGTTCATCTGACCATATCTATGGATATCACATCTAGTCATTACTTATCAGTTAATGATCGCTCTGTTTCCACAGAGTCTGAGTCTGGTCCAGCCTGCCCAAGGATTACATTCAGAATTACTGTCACCAAATTCATCAACCAACATAAATAATGATTATTCGTAGAGATTTTGTAGTAACTATAATTGATCAGGTTAGACGTTTTGTGAAGATACACCGATGACCAACACCTTATTACTTATGTGTAGTAGTTTGTGACATTTCGGTCTATGGCACGAATATTTTACAAACATAAATAGCCAAAATTTAAGAATCTATAGACGGCATGAGAGAGTCATTTCTTCTTTTTTCAAAGCACAATATTAAATCAAATCGAACGATTATCAGAAAATAAGCAAAGTTGCGCTGTGAAATGAAAAATTTCCGAGGATCACTGAAACGTTTGAAGTGTTCGAATTTGGCAAATTAAAGCTTTCAAATTGAATAACATTTCTGTTTGTTTTCATATTTATTCTTGTCTCTGTTTTTTATTTCTTTCTTTTAAGGAATGCATTTGTGGAATGTTATCATCAACTTGAAAGGATGCAAATTTCTTACATATATTTTTTTGGATTAATGTTTTCGTTTTCGTTTTTATTTATATAGCAATCTCATTTTCAGCCATGTTTTATTTCCTTAAAGTAACTTAATTATTATTACATTTTTTTCAAATGATTATCTTCAGCTGTGTTGATGTTGGCATAAAGTTTCGGTGGATATATTCTTCCGCCTTCATTTAGTGACTAACGAAAAGCCAAACCAAGGTGTGCTGTGATAGTGATAGTGGGTTCTGTAATCTTGGGTGGCGAAAAGGATTATTATAAATTCAAAACCGTAAAGAAGCCAACAGAAACCACGGTATTATTTTTCTAAAACATCAGTTTGATTGATTTTTTACAGTTTATCAATCCTTTCTGCGTTACTTAAAACCGAAACCTATTATGAAATGTACGAATAATTTTTTTTTTCAAGTCAATATTGCTTTAATATTCTTTTTAGAGATGACAATGATTTTTCCAGATACAAATCCTACTATTTAACCCATAACGGGTGGTGAGACCCAAAGGAATACAAAGTAATCCTTTGTTTTTTTTTCGATACAACCGAGAGAGGCCATGTAGTTTGGGCAGCACACAGCCTCCTTATATCATCGCCAATGCGTGCATCCGAGGGAAATGACTCCAGTTTTGCCACTAAAGGATTGAATTTTGACCAAACAGGATGCTACTTTTATCTTGTGAGATAAACGGATGCCTACTGTAAAGTATATCTTATATAAGGGAAATGGCATTAAGAAAGTCATTAAAAAATCCAAATATTGGGTAACATCAACATAAATTTATAGTTGATTCCTATACGGTGGAGTAATGGATAGCGGCTCGGATTGAGGAGTCGGAGAGCCGAGTCGGAGAGCCGAGTTCAAATCCATTAAATTCACTTACGTGCTAATACCCTTGGGAAAGGTATGAATCTATGGTTATGGTTATGGGTAAATAGCAGGACAGACCGGGTTCTATAGCCTTTGATGGTAACTGGTCTACCGCATAACCTGCCTCATCAGTCATGTATCGAAAGATACACGATCGTCTAAGCGTGTATCACACATGGCACATAACTGTGTAATTGCAAATGCATTTTTTTCAGAAAATGCTATTGAGTTTTCCCTCGTTTTCCAATTAGTTTTCTAATGTTTGGGCATTCCAACTTCTGAAGTTGTTTGATGCGATAACTTTTTAGCATCCCTGTCTTAAATATTGTCTACATCTACTTACCGCTTTACAGAATTCTAGACCATTTCTCTGGGACTTGAGAATGATTATTAATGGTTAACAATCTTTTAATCACGCTATTTCAGATTCTCATAATGTTAGTGTGTATTAATCTACATTTCGCAATATCGTTTTGCTCGGCCATCTTACAAATATTTAGTGTCTATCCCATGAAACCTGTGGCCAGAAATGTTGCAGATTTATCTCTCATTGATGATGAATAGATCAGACCTAAGGAGCCTGGAAGTGATATGAGATCAGTGATAGCCAAGTGTATACAGCGTTTGCCCCTTGCTCTTCTGGAATATAGTTGGAAGCATTGAAAAATAAGACATGTCATTAAAAATCCATTTACATGCCATATCGTTAGGATGTGAATAATAAAAAGCCAACGACATTAAATTGATATAAGCAGGGAAATTTCCACCGTTTAGGACAACAAACGCAGGTCACTGATGAACATTGGAATAAGTAAAGAATAATTGATTGGAAAATGACCAGAGAATAAAACGGAAGAAAGCAATTATTGATTATAGAATTATGAATCAAGGTTGGTGGGATAAAAGAATTCATCCTAGAAGTGTGTGAGGCTACGGGAAAACCAAAGTGCTTTGAATCTTTGAAAATGCCTCAGAAAACGATGAAACAAAGAGAGATTTTCAAATCAATAAGAAATACTTAAAGCAAGGGTTAAAGAAAATAGAAGAAGAGAAAACAATTTTGATGCATGAAAATAACCACAAGCTCGAAAAGACGGGAGAATTATTATCAGTAAGGCTACGACATTTAAAACAGGATGAGAAAAAAAAGAAATTGTTTAGGATTAACATTAACGAGACGAAGCAAAAAGAATAGACATATCTGTTGTTCAGAATGAATAACTGAAAACATTGTCTCTTTTCTTTCCCGCTCTCTCTATCTCTCTTTATATATATATATATATATATATATATATATATATATATATATATATATATATATATATATATATATATATTGTGTATATTTAGGAAGCAATTTTTCATTGATGCATGTTTCATTAAATAATATAAACAAGTTTTGTTTATTTATTTTAAGTAAGTACCTTTCATTTTGTCTGATAAGCTTAATAACATTATCATTAAAATCATTAAATATATATATATATATATATATATATATATATATATATATATATATATGAAGAAATATAGTTTTAAGGTGTGGTATATTAATGGGATAAAGTGCCAAATATTAGAGATAAAGTGTATGTAAATATAAATAAAAAAGTGAACATTGAAGTCAACACTCAGAGGCGACAGGCTGTTTCATGCTAGATGCAATCGTCAGGCCGTCTGACGATTGCGTCCAGCATAAAACAGTCTGTCGCCTCTGAGTGCTGACTTCAAGGTTCACTTTTACACACACACACACACACACACACACACACACACACACACACACACACACACACACACACACACACAGAGTGTGCGATGGATAAATTGTCGTCTAAATTATGCAAAAACGAATATGACATTAAAATATCATTTTAGCAGATATATTTACCAGAATTTCGGAAAATTTTCTTGAAATACTAAAGAATAAATTTATTTAATAAAAGTCGCCATAGGTTTCAATCACGGTCTCTGGATGACTTAGGAATCGCCTACAGTTCTTCTGGACGGTCTTCTCGTCTAAGTTGGTTAATACTGCCATAATAGTTGCCTTCAGTTCATCTTTGGTGTTATAAGTAGATTTCTTGGGCCCTCGCTCAACTGCACCCCACACATAATAATCAAGTGTGGGTGCAGTCTGGGGAGTCAGATAGGCAGATGTAAGAGGTGACGTGGTCGCAAAAATTGTCTGACAGCCATTACAGGGTTCTCCTTCTTGTGTGGCATTCTGCAGAGTCCTGTTTCCGGGCGTAGGGTCACTTGACTCAGGACATCACTGTTTCCTCAAGGCAATTGATTCTTTTGTTAGTAGAACGACCAGAGTGAGTTTTCCGAGCTGCTGTACCTTCGTAATCGTAATCATATTAATCGAACTAATTCCATAATCTCTGCACTGTTCTCAGGCTGACACCCAAACACACTGAAATGTTCGTACTGGAGATTCCGGCGCGAACATCCAAGTAGTACAGCATTTCTGACAGAGTGAATTGTATCATGGTACTCTTTCTCTCACAGACGGTGCCCAAATGACCCTACTATACTGTGCTGTCGACAAAATCAAAAGCAGAGAACGCGCATGCGCTTAACTAAAAATATAAAATGGCGGCAATTCACTCATAGCACCATCTATCTATCTATCTATCTATCTATCTATCTATCTATCTATCTATCTATCTATCTATCTATCTGTGTGTGTAACTTACCCGCCACTTATTTATTATCGCCATGAAAATAAAATTGTAAGGACATTTTTCAAATCGTTGAAAATATATTTTGCTTAATTATCGAAATTATCTTAAACTTTTTCAATAAAAATAGACTAGAATTACGAGTCGAATATGTAAAAACAAATAAAAGATATAACGGAAAAATATTAAAAGCAAAAATAATGAAGAAGAATTTTGCAACTGCAGAACTCCAGTTTTGTGTCCTCTAGGTTGAAATTGTTAGATAAGTAATGTGATATATCAAGCAACAGTGAAAATTAAGAAAGGTAAAGACAGTATATATAGAGAAAGATCTTTTAAACATATAATCATAAAGACGCATATTGGAAACCTAAAAGAAAAATATAGCTTATAACAATCAAATAGAACAGACTTAAGAATACTGTTACAAACGGCAAAGAGCAATGTTGAAGGGAGCTAAGAATTTGCGAAACAAAAGATCGATAATAATGGCCAAATGTAAACATGAACGGAAATGAATAGTAACACATGGGAAGCGGGAATTGAAAATTAAATGAGACCGACCAGATTATAATTAATAAAAAATAAATGATAATTTCTGTTTGAATTTCTCGGATTACTTACACTATTTACTATTAAGGCAAGTGTCCTCATATTTTTTTTTAATGTAATCAAAACGTTTCAAGTGTTGTGTCATCCAGTCTTCATCAGGTGTATGTTGATCCAGGTAACTTACACAGAATTCCGAGCTGAACCCTTTATTCAATTTACTGTGGTAGACAGTTTTCGTTTCTTTTGGATATCTCATCTAGTTGTATTTTTAGTACTGCTCAGCTCTGTTTTCACTGGGTCCAAGTACCATACTGATCGGCCCTGAGATTGAAATCACGAAAGCCTTCGTTCGTGAATTTACTGAGATAGTAATTGTGACGGAAATATTGTGATAACAACAAGTATGAATACAATAGTACGCATGTAAATAGTGTAAATGATGAAAAAAAAATCATATATGAATATTTTCAAACCAGCCGAGAGGTTCCAAAGGTGAAACTTCAGGTATATATATATGTATATATCTTTTTAAAAAGAAACGTTCTTAGAATTTCTCTACAGATTGTGCATTGAGCACTTTTTATTACTATCGGTAAGAATTGGTTATATTCGTAGTATGCACTTCTTCCTTGTGACACACAGACACACACATTGTTACGCCCGGGGTTTCGTTGGGACTACGATAGCCAGGACGCAAAGAGAAAAAAAAAAACACGTGAGTATCCCAGGGTTCAATGTAAGATTGATGAAAAGGAACGATGAAAGGGGAATTCTCCAATTCCGAACGTTGGTGAACGCAGTGAGGAAACGAACAATATGCAGACACAGAACGACAGAAGACGATACGAGAACATATAATAAAAATACTTTAATTATAAAATATACAGTGTATTATATTAAATTAAAGAAAACTAAACTAAATAGTAAAAGGGATGAGGGGTCAATTGGTCGATCAAACATATATCAATGCGACGAAATACAGACAAAAATAGTGACAGCAGATTATAAAATATATATATATATATAAACATATAAAGACTTACAAATTGTAGGATCGATTGTTTAACCGGATACAAAAAAAAAAAAAAAAAAATTACATAATCTGTATATTCAAAGAAATAAAGAGACAACTGTTATTCTCATATCTCGCCGCGTAAGGTATATATATATATATATATATATATATATATATATATATACCGTAAGGTATTTAAAATATACATGTAAAATCTAAGGTGGGGTACAATTATTGGTGTAATGTATCAACATACATATATGTATGCAGTAAATTGAATTTGTTCAGTTACCTTCTGAATATATGTAGTTTGTGTTGCGTGTAATCACATCCATTCTGAATGAGATGGAAGTATGTCATAGATGTCATCCTTTTTAATGACCCTGGTCGATCAATTATTAGCGAAATAGAATAAAACATGTGTCACACATGGATACATAAACGTGATAAACATGTAAAATTTTATTGAAAAATGAAAACAAAATCTTGTCAATTCTAATATTCCTTGCCTTCATAATAACTATGCAGTCATACTTATTTCATCTATAAATTTCCTGCCTCATGGCAGATTATATTCCCTCATGTTCCAAAAGCATCTATTTCTGGTATTCGTTATCCAACAAATACTTTATCCCGTATACTAACATGTCAATTTTCAGTGATAATGACATCCGTATTCTTAATGATCAATAATGATAGGCAGGTTTTCCTTTGTAGAGAGATTTTAGGGTAATAATTGCCGCAATATTTGGAAGAGCCTGGAAACGCACGGGAAGGATTTCAGTAGAATAGTTGAAAATTCATTAGCAAGAAGATATTGTAAAAGATAGGAATTAACATAAAACACACCAACTGGAAATACATTGATCTGAATAAAGTGGATATAAGAACTCGTTAAAATGAGATAAAGTTATGCCTGCATATATATATATATATATATATATATATATATATATATATATATATATATATATATTATAGATTATCGCACAAACTTTCATAACTGAATCAATAAGCTGTCAGATCCTCATACGTCGAAACCGACAGGAGAGTCATATATATATATATATATATATATATATATATATATATATATATATATATATATATATATATGTGTGTGTGTGTGTGCGTATATATGTATGTGTATATATATATATATATGTGTGTGTATATATGCATGTATATATGTATATGTGTATATATGTATGTATATATATATGTGTATATATGTATGTATATATATATATATGCATGTATATATATATATATATGTGTGTATATATGTATGTATATATATGTGTGTGTGTGTGTGTATATATATATATATATATATATGTATATATATATATATATATATTTATATATTTGTTGTGGATTCCGTGATGAAATTCGGTCTCCACTGAAGGGCAAACGCAAGAAATAAAGATAAGAAATTAAACGTATTTACACAATAATACAAAGGGTAATTCTGTTAGTAAATACAGGAACGCGGTTAGTCCTAATAATAATATATATAGATATAGTCTCGAAGTAGGACTTCCTTAGAGTCTACGTGCTTGTAACTAACTTCTGCAAGCGGTTACCTCACACTATTACTCTACCTCCAACTCAATCACAATCTCTGCTTACTCTCGCAATATCTCTCTCTATCTCCGTATATTCTGACTGACTCTGGGTATTTAACGGCAGCAGTCCCAGTAACACTCTGGTCGAGTCCACTTATATGAAAAAGGAGAGGATCCCATCACCCCCCCTCCTTAGATCCCTTTTCGGGGGAGTTAGTATTTTTGTCCATCGTTTGCTGAAAATTTGCAGGTGCAACTTTTACTCCGAATGGTAGTCTGTTGTATTTGTACAATCCTTTGAGCGTATTAATGCAAAGGATTTTTGTGCTCTCTTCTTGTACTGGGATTTGTAGATAAGCCTCACTTAGATCTATTTTTGAAAATATCTTACCGCCGTTTAGCTTTGTAAATATCTCCTCTGGGCTCGGTAGTGGGTAATGGTGGTCTTTTACTGCCTTGCTGAGTCCCGTCGAAAAATCTGCGCACATGCGGATTTCTCCTGACTTCTTTTTTACATAAACCACCGGGGCTGCCCACTCACTAAACTCTGTTTTTGATAGAATCCCAGTTTGTTCAAGTCTCTCGAATACTTTGTCTATTTTTTCTGTAGTAGCTAACGGTACATTTCGCTTCTTTTTAAAAATTGGTTGGACGTTTTCTTTTAATTCTATTTTGGCCTTAAATTTGTTGCATCGTCCCAACCCACTTGAAAATACCTCAGGAAATTGATTATATAATTCTTCCTTCAATTTTATAGTATCTGAGGGTTCAACCTCTAACTTTTTGCAAAAAGATTTGATAGGTAGGTCCCAAACGTTGAACTTCTGCATTCAGTCGATACCTACTAGATTTTCAGTATCTTTCATGACGTATATCTTAATTTTTCTGTTTTGCCGTGAAATTTAACATTCACTATTATTTCTCCCTCAAATTTTATTCGTTTGCCTGTAACCGATTTGGCAATTTTTTGTGTGTGTAACATGGTAGGTCTGTTGAGTTTTTTTCCATGTCTGTAAGTTGATTATCGTGAGGTCGGAACCCGAATCCAGTTGTAATTTAACCTTTTTGTTTAAAATTTCCAGTTCTATATATTTCCTTCCGTTGGTTTTGTCATCATTATTCATCATTGTAGCTCTTATTCTATTAGTATCTTTTCTATTTCTACATTGGGATGCCTTGTGGCCCCTTTTTTCCACATTCAAGACAGTTTTTAAATCTAAAGCGGCAATCTTTGTTCCAACGTAGTCCTCCACATCGATAACATGCTGATGGGTGGGACTTTTATTTGTTCCGATATTCGTCATAATTTGTCCTGTATGTTGTACTTTTCCTCTTATTATAAAATTTTCTTTTTCTTTCCGGGGAGGGTGAGACTCGTTTTTCATTGTCGTAAAATTATAGTTTTCTTTCCGGGGAGGGTGAAGAACGTAGACTTTTGTTTAACTTACGTATATGAGAAACAGCTGATTCTTCAATGTTCCTTGCGTCTTTCTTTATACTTAAACATCTCTGGCAATCTTCCGATAATTGCTGCAATGTTAGACCCGGTTCATTTTGTAATTTTGCAAGCATTCTTCTGCGCATTTCGCTATCTTTTTTAGAAACTAACCCTTGAACAAAGATGAGACATTTGAAATTGTCCGGTGTTAATTCCGCTAGTTTGAAGTCGTCACAATGTTTATTTACGATTGTGGCAAACGTGGAATAATCCTCATTATCGCCCTTCACCAGGTTAAGGCATTTCCTCCTCCTGTGGAAGAGTGATGTTTTCGGGCTGAAGAGTTCTTTAAGACTTGTCACTGCTTCGTCAAATGTTAATTCGTTCGTCTTTTTTGGCAAGATATAATCCACGAACTTTGTATATTCTTCAGTTCCAAATTTTCTAAGCAATAGACGTAGCTTTTTTGCTTCTGTCCAATTTTGACAGTCTATGTTAAAGATATCTTCATGTCTTCTGAAGTAATCTCTAAAATTTTTGTCCTCACTTCGAGAATATTTGAAAATCTCTATGGTATTCCACACTGCGTCTTGCGAAAATGTTTCTTCTTTTTCAATATCTAATTGCTTGTTGCCCGCTACTTTCAGTATTAGTTCCTGGAGCTCTATTTGTCTTTCTTGATTTTCCTTTTGCGTTTGTAATATTTGCTTTGCCATTTTTCTTCCATTCTTTCGTGTAGTTGCAATTGTTGATCATTTTGGTATTTTATCAGTTCTACCAAAATATTTTAAAAATCTTCCATGATAACTCAATTTTACGTATTTTTACTCCTCGTAACTCTTTGCCGCTAATTTGTTGTGGACGAGGGACTGATTTTTCTATTTCTTCTTGTGTGAGTTCGAATCGCTAGACGCAAATTTGTTGTTTTATCTTCCCGTGTGTGTGCCAATTTGCTTGTTGGACGACGAGTGAAGATTTTTATTTTGTTGATTTTTTCTTTTCCGCGTAAGTATTTTTTCTTTTCCGCGTGGGTTCGAATCTCCGTCGCCAGTTTGTTGTGGATTCCGAGATGAAATTCGGTCTCCAATGAATGACAAATGCAAGAAATAAAGATAAGAAATTAAATGTATTTACACAATAATACAATGGGTAATTCTGTTAGTAAATCCAGGAACGCGGTTAGTCGTAATAATAATATATATATATATATAGATACAGTCTCAAAGTAGGACTTCCTTAGAGTCTACGTGCTTGTAACTAACATCTACAAGCGGTTACCTCACACAATTACTCTACCTCCAACTCACTCACAATCTCTGCTCACTCTCCCAATATCTCTCTCGATCTCCGTATATTCTAACTGACTCTGGGTATTTAACGGCAGCAGTCCCAGTACAAGCAGCAATTTAACATCAATTTTTTATCAGCTAACAGGTCATTCAAACAATCCCAAATCCCAATTTTTCTTCTGGACAATCGTATTTTTTCCCTAAAATCATAGATATTACAACAATCTGGCTAAAAATATATAAAATTGAACCTCAGAACAATGAATGACACATTCAGTCCCCGGTAATGAACAAGAATTGAAGAATTTTCGGAAAAAATCCACTTGTAAAATCAAGCATTATAAAACTGGAATTTCTGACAATAGAAACGATTTTTATTCGGTCTTCTACTGATTGTCATCCATTACTGGTGTTCATTTATTTCGTTTGAATTTATTCCATCCACGTTCTGGACTAATGGTGACTAGATTTTAAAAAAAGTATAAACTTCTCTACACAGAGGATAATTAAAGTATTTGAATGCAATTTTATTGCTGAAGACTGACCAGTCTTTCAGAGGAATAACTTCGATTTTAAACCTACTACATAAATCGATATTCAATTATATCGATATTTGATCGTTTCGTTTTGATCTCAAAATGTCGCATTCGCTTTTTGGTTGTTGAAAAATATCTTTTACAGTATATTTAAAAACGTAATTACAAGAAAAACTTTCGATCGTAATTGATTCCCTTTTTTTGGTGGACAGAAAGAAAAAGTTGAGAAATATAAAGAAAAATATGTTTACATTAAAAAAGTCAAATTTGTGCTGTGTTTAAAAATCGATTTTGGATCGAAAATAAAGAAAATAATTTACATTTTTCCGTGATAAAAAGGAGGACATTAAAAAACAATGATGTAAATCGCGTAATTAGTCGAGTTATGAAATATTCGTACTTATGACACTTACTCCACCGTGCCTGCTCATCTGGAAATGCAGATATTAATAAGAAGAGTTGAGATTAACGCATGTAAGATTTCACAATTCTAGCATCAATCCTTTATAGTCAGCCTATGAGCCTTTTTAGGCTCATAGGCTGACTATAAAGGATTGATGCTAGAATTGTGAAATCTTACATGCGTTAATCTCAACTCTTCTTATTAATATCTGCATTTCCAGATGAGCAGGCACGGTGGAGTAATGGATTGAGGAATCGGAGATCCGAGTTCGAATTCCAGTCGAATCCATTACATTCACTGACGTGCTAATACCCTTCCTTGGGAAAGGTATGAATCCTCTTCTCCCTCCAGCTATGGTCTAGGGAGAAGGACAACTCTGAATTCAAACCCGGAGTGGATTGATTATAAATCAAATAGCCAATGCTATTAGCATATCCCGTGAGAGAGTTTAGAATATTCTGCTCAATGAACTTCTGTTCGCTGGGTGCCATGTCTTCTGGCACTTGATTAAAAGCGCCCCATTGTTTGTGGCAGATTCACTTGATTTCATTCAAAGTTTCTTAACACAGGATGACTATTAGGTTCATCCTTATTAACCAGCGGTAAAGAGACAATGCAGTGGAGATACTCCAAAGTCATTTCATATGCAGGGAAGGTGATATCCTCAGTTTTTGGGGCCACACAATAAATGGAGAGTACCCTGCCAACTTATAGAGGCAGTTGTGAAAGGCTATCAGGATCAAACACTCAGGAAAACCAAGAACAATGCCTTGATTTAAATGGCCGCTCTCGTGATTTTGAACTGATTCTCCTGATTTGACTATCATCTGTTCCCCAACATGAAAAGCATTGTGCTGGAACTAGTATTGCAGTGCAGTGACGATGACGTCATATCCGCGGTTGATGATTTTTGGACCAACAGGATGAAAGCTTCGTCACCATTGGGATCCGAGTATTGCGACACCGAAGGTAAGAAGTGTGTGAACTGCAAGGGGGTGGGGCGGACTATGTTGAAAAATAAACCGCATTCGGTCACATTCCATGAGAGAATTTTGGTTAGCCTATGAACTTTTTCACCCTTAGATCGAAAAAGAAAGAATTAAAAAAAAATTCCTGTTTCATTTTTCGAACAAGTTTGTTTTCATTTATGTGAACAAAATTAGCTTCTATGCAGCAGCTAATTTAATTGATGTTTTTAGTTTACTGAACGCTAAGAATCTTGACGCATATCACAGATCAACCCATACGGAACAATTTCTTTGTTTACTTTAATCTAAAAAGAAAAAGAAATATAATTCTTCTTTTCTCGATTAATACATTACATGGACTAAAACAGATGTTTTTATGCTTGTTATTATTATTATTATTATTATTATTATTATTATTATTATTATTATTATTCTTTAAAAAGTCGAGATATTTTAGCACAATTTGGCAGAGTAATGAAAAAAAAACAAAAAAAAACAACAAAAAACAATCAATAAAAGAAATTCATTTCATTGCCGAAATACGTTTTTTCTTTTTAAATCTGCGGTGAATTTTTTTTATTTTAAAATTTGTATTAAAAATCTAAAATGCCGCTGATAAATTCTTTTGAATATTTTCATTCTTATTAAAGAAAATTTCCTCTTTTTCGCAGAAAATATTTTATATATATTATCATCTGCTGCCATATTGTATAAATATAATAAAGAAAAGCCAAATGAGAGTCTTAAACATCAGCAGTAATCGAAACATAACAGGCATCAGCAGCAGCAGCAGCAGTCGCAGCAACTGTCGCAGCCTTAACCAGCAGGCTCCAAGTTCACTACAGCAAATTGTCCTACGGGACAATGGTCTAGTGGTTTAGAGCGTTGGTTTGTGTTGTAAACTAGAATTAGTTAAAAGTATTCACCTCATTCGATTCACTGCTATTTCTCTAGTAGTTTCGTCTTCAGTGTTAGGATTAGTTTAGCCTCCAGTTGTATCATTTGCTATTTATACGGTGGAGATTTGCATATGAATTCAACAATTCGTGAATTTGATGACATAGACATGGGCAGTAGATGAAAATAACGGGTTCAGAATTCTTTTTAGGTTATCCTGATCGATATACATCTGAAGAAAGTCGGAAAACACTACGTCTGAAACGTTGTGATAACAACAACAAAGACGAGGAGAATCGTCCGAATATAAATAGTCTAAATCTTGATAACTTCTCATCCCAGAAATGCAGACATTCATTTTGAAATGTTTTTACGTTTTTTCAAAGTCGGTGTCTAAAATACGTTTGGAAATTTTCACATGACAACTATTCCAAAACTTTCTTTTCATATCGTTGTTGTACTTTTATGAAAGGTATTTTCGTTCAATGACTTCAGAATATAACCAAACAATTTTTACAAAGATCATTTAGAATTTACTATATTTTTCTGATCGACAGTATTATGAAAATTGTGTGTAATTTTAAAGTGATAGATTTTAAAGTGAAAATATTACAATATTTTAGAATTTATATTTGCTTTTTTGTGTAACAGTTCCATATTTTATCTGACAATATTTTGTTTTACTTAAGATTAGTAAAACAAAATATTGTCAGATAAAATATGGAACTTGCTTTTGCTTTATTTATTATTTTTACAATCATGAGAAAGTGTGAAAAATGATTAAAATCCATCATTATCTTTAGCCAATATAACCTAAACGTTGAATGGATTTATAGTTCTAACTTCAGCTCATCTGCGATAAATATATCTTTAATTTGTGAAAATATTTTATCAAACGAAGCTATGAAATCATTGGCATATTCAATCAGTCAGTTATGTGCCATGCGTGATACACACGTAGGCTATCATATATCTTTCGATACATGACTGCCGAGGCAGATTTTCTCCCGCATTCGTTTGCCATTTCTTTCTGCAGTAGACCAGTTGCCATCCAAGTCTATAGAAGCCGGTCTGTTCTGCTATTTATCCATAGTTAGGGGGGGGGAGAAGAGGATTTATACCTTTCCCAAGGGTATTAATACGCAAGTGAATGTAATAGATTCGACCGGAATTCAAACTCGGCTCTTCGATTCTTCAATCCGAACCATTATCCATTACTCCACCGTGTCTTCTAAAACTTTTTTCGACAACAATTGGTTAAAAGCGATTTGGTGTGAAGACAGACTTGCATAATAAAATCTTACACTATCTATCTATCTATCTATCTATCTATCTATCTATCTATCTATCTATCTATGCGTGTCTGTTTATCTGTCTTTCGGTCTATCTATCTATCTATCTATATATATATATATATATATATATATATATATATATATATATATATATATGTCAATCTGTTCATATCTATCTATCTATCTATCTATCTATCTATCTATCTATGATAATAAGGTCTCTTTAATGAGTGCAGTATTTATGCGTAATGCTTCAATCTTCTACCTTTTGATGCTATGATAATCTGCCGCACATCACTTACAGTCTAGCCGAATTGGCTCTGTTACATTTGCGTGTTTTGTAGCGCGTGGCGAATTAGGGTTAAATTAGAGCCAGTGACCGGGAACAGTAGGGCATATCACAGTAAACTTACGGGGGATGATTTATCGAAGCCCCAATCAATATACACGCATTTTCGTATGAGTCATAACTCGTGCGCATACACAAAAACGCGCGCACGCACGTGCACAGACACACAAATATACATGAATTTAGTATATTTCGGCCAAAATTGTACTTTTAAACATGTAGTTAATAATACAGATTTTACGTCGATTATATTTAATATTTATTTTGGCTAATGTGAAAATATTCCTTCACAAATAGATTTTGTTGCACGAGGATAAGAAAATAAAAAAAGGAGAAAAGAATCAAATTTTCTTTCCTTGTGTCTGAATAAATTGAACCCCACTTATTTTGTAAAATTTGGTCTGAAGAGAGAGACTTCTGACTTCACGAAATAAAATATCACTTGAATGGATTTTAAAGGATTCTGTATCCATGAGATCACTGTAAGATTGGCTGACCTTTTAGATCTTGCTCTTGCTTCTTGAAGAGGATTCAGACAAGCAGATTGAAAACTGTTGAGTCCATTAAAACACGTTGATCTCCATTCTACCCGCTCCAAGGCTAAGCGTTCAAGGGTGTTAAGTTGTATATTGACAGCTGACAAGTATATATCATTATTATTATTATTATTATTATTATTATTATTATTATTATTATTATTATTATTATTATTATTATTATTTACACTATTAACATTGTTCGTACTGTTGCCCTCATCTTTGTTGCTATATTCACGACGTTTCGGCCGCTTTACGCTCCGGCCTTCTTCTGGTGATTGGAATTTCGAACTGAGCCCTTTATTTCGTCCACCAGGATAAATTGTTCTAGTTCCATGCGTCATGCCTCTTTCGGCTGTCTCTGTTACCTCCCTTTAACTCAACTCTCCAAGATTTTGTTCACCACTGCAGTAGCCAGGTACTGAACTCACAACTCTTTGTGTCAAAATCACTGGATTTAATTAACGCCTTTATTTTATCCACTCGGTCATGTGTCCTTGAAGAATCACCATACGAAGGCCTGAGCCTACAAAAGTCCGAACAATGTAAATAGTGTAAATAATTACAATACCTCATCTCTGATATATATATATATATATATATATATATATATATATATATATATATATATATATATATATATATATATATATATATATATATATATATATAACGGATTATTTTTATTCTCATTTATTTGCCTTAATCATTTATTCATTTATTTATATATTTAATTATTTACATATTTCCAAGTTCTTATGTATGGCATTCATTTCATTTCATTTTTCCTTATCTTGCTTTATCACCGTATATTTTATTATTACTCTTATCACTACTTTAGTCTTTTTGGGGAATATTAATATTAATAATATTAGTAGAAAATACTCTATTGATTCTCGGCCTATACATAGAATTACCTCCCCTCACTGTTAATTTTATAACCCCCTTCTAGTTCTTAAACCAGCGTCTCTGTAAATTAGAATTTATATTACTTGTTTCCAACCTTATTTTCCATCTTAAATTCAAATTCAAATATAATTTATTTAAGCATTTTAACGTGTTTATTTTCATATTGTATTTTCATATATAAGGCTCTAATTTCATTTTACTTTTTTTTCTTATTTTATTTCAAATCATTTTCTTTCCATTGATATGTATTTTTATTATTATTATTAGTAGAACTGGTGAACGAAATAAAGGCTTCAGTTCCGAATTCCAATCACAAGAAGTTGTACTTTATTTTATTTTATTTTTTTATATTATATTATTTTGATTTTTTTTATATTATTTTATTTTGTTTTTATTATTTTATTTTATCACAGTATACTTTGTTCTTGATCTCATTTGTTTTAGTTAATTTAGTAATATTATTGACATTTATTCTCTTGATTTTTGGCAGAAAACAGAATTATGATAATGAATAATTTATAATTAATAAATAGACTTTTGAAAGAAAATCGTCACTTAAAAGATTAGCGTAACACAATATTTCATGTCTGTCATTCTATTTACATTTTGATATTTCCAGATTCTTAATTGTTCAAAGCTAGACAAATGCACAAAAAAAAAAGTCTAAACTGAATTCAAATTAATAGATAATAGAAATAATATTAATCAGACACTGATTCTATTTTTATTTCTACAAATAACTCATCTCGTCACATGTAAGACGGTATCTAGGATGAAATCAATTTCAACCTGGGTAATCCTCGGGGACACGTAGACGCCATTATACTTTCCTTTGTGGCAATGAAGAAGACAGTCCCTGATGCCCTTTCCATCGTAATTCCCCGAAGTCTGAATGTAAGACCAAAGTTAAGAAATCGAAATATTGTCGCGGCGGTGGATATCAACGGACAGAGGTTTTTATAATCTTTTCTGCAAACATTCGTTGTACGTTATCGATTAATAAATAATATTATGAAACGTTTTGATGTTCTTTCCAGTCAGCTGTCTATTTGAAACATGAACACCACAGCCCCCAGAAACACACACACACACACAAACATAAACACACACACACACACACACACATAAACACAGACACACAAATATATATATATATATATATACAGTGCTGTTCGATAAAAGTGACTCACCTGATTTTTTTTACTAAATGTTCTCCTCTGAGATGAAACGAAAGTTGAGCTAAATTCAAAGGAAAAGCGAACTAAAATCCGAAGAAGAAGCTTTGAAAGCTCTTTGAATTTAGCAGTAAGTACTGTCAAGCATCCGTTCAGTATAATGTTCTGGGAATGCTTTTCTTTTCATGGAACTGGTTTCGTAAAACCTATTGAAAAGACCCTCGGGAGCGAGCAGTACAAGAGAGAATTTTAGAGTCTTGTCTGCTCCCTTCTGCTGAAAGGGTGCAAATCGACACCACCAAGCTCATTTTTATGCAAGATAATGCTCCGTGTCACAAATCAAAGTTGATGAAGGAATACTTTGATGAGAAGCAGGTGAGTGTTATGACATGGCCGCCCCAATCTCCTGGCCTCAACCCCATAGAAAACTTATGGAGCACAGGCTCTCGAGAAATCAGTTGAGCAACATCCTTACTTTGAATTTAGCTCAACTTTCGTTTCATCGGAGAAGAGAACATTTAGTAAAAAAAAATCAGGCGAGTCACTTTTATCGAACAGCACTATATATATATATATATATATATATATATATATATATATATATATATATATACATACATACACACACACACACATATATATATATATATGAAGAAATATAGTTTTAAGGTATGCTGTATTTATGGGATAAAGTGGTCAATATTAGAGATAAAGCATATGTAAATATGCAAGTGAACAACTCAAAGTTGTCTGCATGTCCTGATGATTGAAACATTCTGTCGCTTCTGAGTGTTGATTTAAATGTTCACTTATATATATATATATATATATATATATATATATATATAGGTAAGATGAGAACGAATAGGGTACAATTCCAATGTTCATAACATTTGATTTAAAATAGGGTTCAATACAAATAGAGCAATTATAGTGAAAGTTTGTTTTTTCAGATTTAAAAGCAAAATAAAGCCTCTTTCACTCGCCCGTACTTTACAATCGCCTGATGAGATGCGTTGATACGCATCGAAACACGACTGCAATTGGGTAGCGATTTTGTCATTTTTTCTATGTAGTATTCTAAAATAATATATATATATATATATATATATATATATATATATATGAAGAAAGAACAGTAAGATATATAATCCGGTGTTCTTATAGATATTTTTATTTTTACAAAGTAGTGCTCAATGTAAATTTACAGACCATTAATATTATAAATTAATTGATTTAAAATATGGATTTTTACGCTACACAGTTCTAACCATGTTTCAAAAATGGAAGCTAAAAGTTCCGAATTTAATTTTGTAATTAAATTAAAGACATTAGTTCCATTTCATCCTCAAGCGAATTTTGGAGTAACTTTTAAAATTACTGGGTTTTAAAGACACAGCTAAAATCATAATTCACGTTTCCAAGGTTACAGATAAATCCACTTCCACTAGACAATGGGTGTCTGCGTGTTCATTATGTCTGTATTTTGATGTATCAGTTATTAGTTACGTTTTGGTAGGGGGTAGGGATTTATTTTTCAATGAAATCTAACATCCATTAAATGCAAGTCGTCTGGATGTTTTAAAATTTTATTGTTAACGGCAAAAATTCTTACGGCATTTTTTTTATTTGTATATTTAAAGATTTGGTGGGGAGTTAGGTTAGAATACGCTTTATTTGACTACGATTTGAAATATTTTCACTTTTAATTTTTAATATACTATATTTCTTTTAAGAACAATTAAATGTATTAGAATCCCTTACAGTGTGTAGAATTATTTTCACATCAAGTATAAGTATGTATATTATTAGGTTACAATTTTTTTTATATTTAAATAATATTTAAGTAAAATTTATGACAATGACGGCAAAGATTTCACTGATTTAGTAAACTTTTATTTTTTATATCAACCTAGTAATATATTGTTTCTCATATATATATATATATATATATATATATATATATATATATATATATATATATATAATAATATATATATATGTATAAACGTTCTGGTTGCCTGACAATTGCGTTAGCGTGAAACTTAAATAGCGGTTTGAAGTTTATTGCTTTCTGAGTCGTGATGCTTGGAACTGTAATTTACTCTGATGTTTAATGTTTAATTGTCTGTCTTAGTTTATATTTGATTTTTTCCTTTTCTTATATTGTTTTCTTTTCCCTCTTCTTTAATTGCTAGTTAGATTTTCATTTTCTTAAGTTTTTCTTTGGTCACCTGATTTTGGTTTTAGCAATGTTTTGCATTATATATATATATATATATATATATATATATATATATATATATATGTGTGTGTGTGTGTGTGTGTGTGTGTGTGTGTATTTAGGCAGCAAATTCTCTTTTAGGCATGTCTGATTGGATAAATTACAAACATTATGTTTGCTTATTTTTAGCATAATCCTCTCATATTCACGAATATTTTTTCCGTGTAATACAATCAAATGATGCAAGAAATGCACTGTAACAGTGAAAATCACTTTTATTTCCCAAGTACATTCCATCTCTTTCTGAGGTCATCACCAGGGGGAGACGACTGGTAAGGCAAAAACTATTTGTAGCTATCCATTATTGATTTTTTTTTTCTTTTTGCCTTTAAACGCAACGGTTGACAGTTATGCTTTAGCGTTCATTAGAACGTGAAAAATTATCCATTGTGGCATTTTTTCTTTTATGTTGGAATGTCATTGTCTAGCGCGCATTAAAGCGTGAAAACTATATATATATATATATATATATATATGTGTGTGTGTGTGTGTGTGTGTGTGTGTATGTGTGTGCGTGTCTACGGGAAATCTTGAAAAGCAAAGTAATTCATGAAAATACAAAAGAGAAAAAGAAGACATTTTAAAATTCAAATTTTATTCCCATTGGGCGTAGTCGTTATATCAAGTTCTCGGCCATTTTGAAAACATTTTACAAAAACACGTATATGTCCAGTTAAACTATGAGTAAAATTGGATAAATGTTAAATGTTAAATGAATTTACTCCTTAGAAAAGATAAGGGAGCAATTTTAATTATGTCACATTTTTTTCATTTTTGAAATTCACACCTTGCATTTTGTTCTCTACACATTGCCAAGATTAATACCTAGTTTCATGCGATTTAATCTATTGGAAGTCGTCATTGTTTTACTCCTGGCCTAAACACATCAGTTGAAAAGAAAAACATTGGTTAAAAACAAATCTATAAAACGGTAAGCAATCAAAGGAAAAATAAATACTGCAGGGGAAAATAAATGATATATGTCAACTGCTGAAGTAAAAGATTGAAAAAAGAACAAATAGCATCGGATGGCGAAATGCAGTCGAGAGAATTTGAGTAAAGAGGATAAAATTATAAAACTGACAATTTTTCCGCTGGTTGTTTTCAATTCGTTTATTTTGGTCCGCTTGTCTTGTAACATTTGATAATTGTGAATACAATCTCTTGAGATCTTCATGACTTTTTTTGACGTTTTGCATTAATATTTGATTATTCTTTTGGGAGTACAACGAAATTCTAATGGTGAAAAAAACGGTCAATGTGTGCGGCGTTGAGATGCATGCTGTTTGAATATAGAATTTAGATGACAATTCACTTTGCTATCAATTCCTTTAAGAATCGATTAGTAATCATGTATGACGATTCTTAAAATATAGCAGTAGGGTTTGAAGCGTGTCATTGACAAAAATTTTCGGGAAATGAAAAGGTAGACAATAAATTTCTAGAAACTACTTAAGCTCGTTGAGGTTGGATTTATTTTAAAGCAATTCACCCCAAGCAAGGCGGGAGTGCCACTATCATGCAAGGGGTTACAGAGGATTGAGAACAAGAGTAAAGAACCGTGTTTGAGAAAAGGATACAGAGAAGGACGGGGAACAAGATCAAGGAGTTAGATGTCGATTGACATTAAACTTGAATATTTGAAGATTATAGTCATCGGGGAAGCAAGTAACAGGAAGTGAGTTCCTCAGACGGGAAGGGCAGGAGAAGAAGACATTACATTATCCGTTTTGACAGTGAAAGGGTGGGACCGAGATGCCTGCCTGGTAGCACGTTTAAATTTATGTAGTCGGGGATCCAGCGAAAGTAGCTCGTCAGAACTGTTGCCGTGAAAATATTTGTAGAAGAGACAGAGGGAGGCCGCGACATGTCTGTGGGATAATGATTGTAGACTAGATGTTAGATCAGGACTTATCATCTTGCATATTCGTAACGAGGCGCTCTCGAGGAGTTGGGAATCAGCTATTCTGATGGGAGGCAGGAAAGGTTCTCTGTGGTGGGTAAAGGGGAGCAGTTTTGTTTTGGAGGCAATCAAGTTTACAAGCCCACAAATTGGAGGTCCTTTTCGAGATCAGCAGCCAGGTTAGTTTTGTCAACGATCCTAGATTTACTATTGAGTCAGGAGTAAATAGTGGTGTCGTACGCGTAGATGCCAACCTGGGAACTGATAACATCGGGAAGGTCATTGATGAAGATCAGAAACAGTGTAGGGCCGAAGATAGAGCCTTGGGGGACACCAGCGTTCGTGATAAAGGAACCGGAGGAGAATCCGTTTAGGACGACCTTCATTTCACGTTTCGACAGAAATGATTGAATTAAGACAAATAATCGTCTTGTTTGTGGAGATTTCTAATAGAAAATGAACCAAAAATTGACATTGCATTCACGAAGTTTTGCTTGCAATCAAGAGGGGAAAGAGAGAAAAGGAAAAAACATGAGCAAAGATTTTAGGACAATAGATTAAGAAAACCAAAAAGTAGGTTTAGAGAAAAATGGCGGAATATATTTTTTTCCACCCCAAGACGGGCGGGGGTGACACTCGCACGCAAAAGGTTACTGAGAGTGGGAGCAAGAGTAAAGAGGAGTGAATATGGAAAGGATAAAGAGAAGGACGGAGAATAGATCAAGGCATCTGCAGATGTCGATTGACAGTACATTTAAATATTAAATGATTATAACTATCAGGTAAGCAAGTAGGAGGAACGGATTTCTACTATCGGAAAGTGCGAGAGATAAAGCTGTTGGAGTAGAACAGGCGTTTACGTTTAACTGTTTCGACAGTGTAGGGGTGCGACCGAAATGCCAACTTAGTAGCACGCTTAAATACATGCAGTTGGGGGCACCAGTGAAAGTAGCTCGTCAGTATAGTTGCCATGAAAATATTAGTTGAAAAGGCAGAGGATAGCCATATCACGTCTATAAAAGAAGTGAATGTAGACGAGATGCCAGATCAGGACCTATCACATTGCATATCCATCTATGGATTTTGTCGAGGACCTGGTGAAAAGATTATGTTGGGTAAAGGAAATAGATGAAGATATTTCCGTGTGTGTGGGGGGAGGCTGAGTGTAAGATGAATGAGAGAAGGAAAAAAAAGGTAAGAAACAGGAAGAAAATGAAAGGAAGGGAAGGCAAATAGAATAAAAATGAAAGAAAGACGGAAGATGAAAAGAGGAAGGAAAGGAGATGAACAATAAAAGGAGTAGAAAAGAAAAACGAAGAAGAGTAAAGAAGATGAAAGAAAGAAAAAAGGAGAATAAAGAAGGACAAATGAAATTAATGGAAAAAGAAAATTGAGATAAATACTAAAATAAGGATTGAAAGAAAGAAGGAAGGAAGTAAGGAAGGACGGATCGAAGGAGGGTAGGAAGGAAGGAAGGAAGGAAGCAAGGAAGGAAGGAAGGAAGGACGGATCGAAGAAAGGAAAGAGGGTAGGAAGGAAGGAAGGAAAGAAGGAAGGAAGGAAGGAAGGAAGGAAAGAAGGAAGGAAGGAAGCAAGCAAGCAAGGAAGGAAGGAAGGACGGATCGAAGGAAGGAAGGAGGGTAGGAAGGAAGGAAAGACAGAAAGCAGGAAATAGGATGAATGGAAGGAAGGAAAGAAAATAAGTGAGATGATAGGAAAGGATAGAGAGAAAGTAGGAGGCAAAATGAAAAGAAAGGAAGAAAGAAGGAAGAAAAGAAGGAAAGGAGGAAGAAAGGAAGGAAGAAAGGAAGGAAGGAAGAAGAAAGACAGATTCTGTTTGTCTTCCTACATAAGAGTCGATCATTCGAGCTGATTGTATCCTCCTCGATGAACGACATTTCTTGTATTTCAATTTTATTCATTCCATTTCAACTCATGTTACTCGACAATGACGCAAACCTGCCCGAAGAAATGCTTTTTTTTTTCAAATCCTTTCGTCAATAAAATAGTCAAGAAATGATTTGTCAGGGAAAATGAATCTGAAATGTACACAATCAGATTAGAAAAAAACATTGGAATAAATTACAATTTCTTTCTTTTGTGTCTCGACAGCTTTAAATGACAGACAAGTGGCAGAATTATGAACAAATGCCATCGGCTGATCGAATATCTCCTCAAAATTAGCATTTATAAAATTATTTATGTGAAATATATAACAAAAACCAATTATAGAAACTCGTTAAAGAATGGAAATTTCCAGAAAGTTTGGCTGCTTAGCGAATTTCGATAATGGCTTTGGGTCCCTTTGTCGAGTTGGAATTTGCCTGATTTCTCTTGTGGGATTCAATAAGCAACTTTATTTCGTTCGTTCCGACAATTAACAGCGCATATCAAACGCTAATGCCGATATTTAAGGCAGGCATTCAATTAGAGTAAAATTTTACTAATTACTAATTTCCTCTATACTTCATATAAATCAGTTACTATGTAGACGTATGGAATATACGCAGAATTATACTGACTCGAATTGAGCCAAACCTCCATCCCCATATATATATATATATATATATATATATATATATATATATATATATATATATATATAAGTTATCATAAAGCTCATGGAGCATATTCTTACATTGAATACTTTCAACTTTAATGACGCACACTACCTGCAAGTAAGAGGCTGTGCCATGAGCACCATTGCAGCTCCATCATATGCTACAATCTTCATGACAAAATTTGAGGAGACCCATATCTATCCCCTCATCGGTAGCGACTGCGTATTCTATAGAAGATATATCGATGATATATTCTTTGTATACACGAGTAGTGACGACAAACTTATCCAATTCCTCATGACCCTAAACACAGTACACGACTCAATTAAGTTTGACGACAAAAATTCCACAAGATCAGTAACATTTTTTAGACACCCGAATTTACATAGATAATAACAGAAAACTACAAACAAAATTACACACTAAAATCACCGACACCCACAACTGTCTACAATTTAAGTTTTCCCACCCTAAACACCTCAAGGAGAACCTTCCCTATTCAAAAACATTTAGACTCAGAAGGATACGTTCCAACAATGAAGAACTAAATAAACACACTCAAAATCTCAAGCATCAATTAACAACACGTGGCTATAAACAACACCTAATCAGGAAACGAATAAATAAATAAATTTCCACACCTAGAGAAGACACCCTAATGTACAAGATTAAAAATAAATTCAGACGCATCGCTCACTTTCAACTCCATTCTGCCTCCACTATCCGAGATAATCAAAAGTCGCTGGGAAATATTATATCTCAAACCAGACCTAAGAAAAAAAAAATGTGTGAGGAACCCGGCTTTCTAGCATATCGTAAACCTAAGAAGCTAAATGAAATGATTTCAGCGGATAAGGTAATGCGTAATAAACCCAAACCAAAAACAACAGGATTTTCCCAACAATGTAACAAGAAAAGGAGCTTAAGCTGTAACCACATTAGACACACGAATTCATTCATTAGCTAAGTCACTAAATCTACTTTCAAACCCACCACGACTCTAACTGTAGAAGTCATAACATAATTTACCTCCTAGAATGCACACTATGCCAGAAACTTTATGTAGGAAAATCTGAATGGCCGTTTCACTACAAAATTAATAATTATCGCAATCGAATTAAGTCGACTCCCCATGAAAGATTATCATCTGTAGAACAACATTTCCGCCTACAAAAACACGATTTTAAAACCCATGCCAAAATTTGCTATAACTGAGAAAATAGAAAACTTCAGAGCAGATAACATTAAAAACTTTTTAGAAAACCATGAAGTGGATTCTGAGCCTAAAAACGCTCCATCCAGACGGGCTTAATCACAAATTTAACAACATAGATAGAATTAATATATGACCCCACAAATCAGTCCCTACTCACATTTCTCACCCACACAAGACAGACATGCTTGCAGAGGTGTTGAGGCCTCACACTTATAAACACACCCACAGGAATATACAGATTTACATGCATCATACTCACTCAATCCCTAAGAACTAAATAACACACACTTAACAGAGACATATCCCCTTTCCAGGAACCAATAAAACTATCAAAATGACCAAGAGAATTCAGAGCAGCACGAATCCATCAAGCCTTTATCTTAAATAACAACTGAAAGTAGACTGCTTAACCAAAACAAGGACTGACCAAATTTTACGATAAAAAAACAAAAAAACAAAAAACAAATGAAAACTACATACAAAGTTCATTTTCTCCATCAAGTCATTCATTTTTGTAATTCATTGCTACTAACAAGCAGAATTTTTTCTCTCTTGATGATGGCCATGCTGGCAAGTCGAGGAATCTAATTGAAATAATAAAACGAAAGAATATTAATATACGACCCAGTGTGTCTGAAACTTTTAATTTTTTTAAATATTTTTATTGTTCAACACACACACACACACACACACACACACACACACACACACACACACACACACACAATATGAATAAAAAGGAGGGGGTAGGCGCAGTATTTTTTATATATTGTTTAAAAATAATCTCTATGTTTCAAGGAAGTAACACTGCACAGTATATAAGACGAAAGTTTAATAATATTAGAATATAAATAAAAAATAATGATATTAATATTCGTAAAATTTATTTTGCAATCTTTTTTAATCAGAGTCAATGTGTTTTAACAAGTGTTTGTACTTATGGACACATGTAGACATCAATTCGGATCTCGTGTTCAGCAAGTTAGGGTTATTTACGTGTTTTCATATAAGTTTGTCCAACTTACATCTGTCTCCCTTTCCATTGTATGGCTTAGCTTTCGCGATTAACTTCCCGTGTGCTTATCGATAAAATCATATATATATATATATATATATATATATATATATATATATATATATATATATATATATATATATATATATATATATTATATACGTGTCTGTGTATGTAGGGAGTGGGAATTAAATACAGCAAAAGTTTGTTATAATTCTACTTTAAGAGAAACGCAGTAGATGCAGTAACTCGTTTTCTTTTTTTTTTATTAATCGTTCATCGGATACATGGCCCAAGACCGACATAAGTCACTGGCTTATCGATTGAGATTGTTGACTGAGACTAACAGGAAGAAGCAAGAAGTACAGTTTCTGAGGATATATTATAAAGGTGACTGCTAAATCTTGACTTGAAGATTGTAACGATACGGGAAGAATCCTCTCGGGAGTTCCGTTCCACGAAGCAGCGGTTCTTGGAAAGCTATCAAAATGGAACTTCCTTCTTACTCATAGAATACGAACGCAATAGGAATGGTTCGTCCCAGTGTACGCGATATTGGTGGGTCTTAACTATGATGGCCAGAACTGATGGAAGTAAGGAATGTATTGCGTCCGAACATTTGCCATGGGAATAGCGATAGAGTAGCGAAAGACTTATGACGTATCGTCTGTGGCTTAAATTTAACTTTAAATATTAAATTTCTGGCGTCCGATATGTTTAAGTCAAGGCGATACCTATAATAAGTCTGGCAGCCATTAAAATGGAGTTCACGCCTGAGGGCGGATATATAGAGATATGGAGCTTCTGTTACTTGAAAATATGCAGTTTGATATAAAGTTTTTATAGGAATTGTACAAGGGAATTATATAAAAATCTGAATATATTTTCAAAGCTTTTAGTAGTGGGTCTTGAAATGCCGTAGGAAAATGAAACAAACATTAATTTAAAAAAATATAGATTTGACAATCCCCTATTTTCTTTTTTTCTGGAAATGAAGCATTTCATAAACTAATATAATTTTTTGTCAAAGAATTCCTCCAATTTTTTTTAAATTTAGCGGCACCAAACATTATAAAGCAAAAAAAAAAAACAAAAACAAAAAAAAAAAACAAACACAAAAAACAAAACAAAACAAAAAAAAAAAAACTACTGAATCCAGTAGAAATTTAAAATTGCCACAATCCATTTGTTTAAAAAAATTAAATATTCTTGAAAATAAAATTTTGTATTATTAATAAATATTTCTTCTGCAGGACATAGGCTACTAAATATAAAGATGATATTTTAATATCTTCAGAAATCTTAACTTTAATGTCTGGTAAGATATGAAATGTTTGGCATAGCATTTCATTCAGCAAATATCCAAATTATGTCTTGAATCAAAATTGCATTCTTTAATATCAACATTCAGTTGGAGAAATAATTTAGTTTTTTAATATGAAAGTTTTCAAAAACATTTTATGTTGTAGTTTCATGTATTTTGTTTTCTCATACAACATTTTTTAATCAAATATTAATGCTTTGTATGGTCAGTGATCAGTGAGGCAATGTTTAGCTTTTACTAAATTAAAAATTAATTATGAAATATCAGTGTTATGTCATCACAGAGTATTTATAATGAAAACTATTAGGTTGGTGCAAAAATAATGCCGTTTTCTCACATATGATACTATGTGAGAAAACGACATTATTTTTGCACCAAAATAGTTGAGCCATTGAACTCGTTGAGCTCTTTGGCCAGAAAATTAAACACTATTTCGAAGAAAAAATAAACAAAAAGCTTTATCGCTGTACTGTGTTTGTCGTCTTTAATGAAACATATAAATTGCTGCCTAATGTAAATACATAGCACGGATCTGAATGAGCCGGGTTCGAATTCCAGTAGTTTCGTTAGATTCACCTTTGATAAAGTTATGAATCCATCGCTTTGTCTCTCTTCGCTACGGATTTAATAGTGGGACAGACTAAGCTCTTTAGCCTTGTACATTATTTACATTATTCAGACTATTGTCCTCATCTTTGTCGCCATATTTATTACAACGTTTCGGCCGTTGTACGCTCCGGCCTTCTTCAGGTGGTTGGAATTTATTTCGCTCACTAGGGTAGACTGTTCTAGTTCCACGTGCCATGTTTATCTCCTGTTATTTTCCCTCTGAATGTTCCCACTGCTTTAACCGGGTAATGATCTCACACTCTTTGGGATCTAACCAACGCCAATATCCACTATGCCATGTGTCCTTCATGATATCTGTGTATGAATTTCTGGGTATTATAAACCTAATGTCTTCAGCAACCATTTTTACCAGTGCTCATATTGAAATTTTTTGCTGTTATCATTGCATGTTTTTACCAGAGCTAATATTGCAACTTTTGTTGTTATAATCGCTTTTCTCTGGCACTCCTTATTACTGGTTCCCATATTGTATTCATTTCTATGCTTGGTCGGCACGTGGAACTAGAAAAGTCTACCCCAGTGAACGAAATAAGGGGTTGTTCGACATTCCAAGCACCCGAAGAAGGCCGGAGCGTACAACGGCCGAAACGTTGTAATAAATATGGCAACAAAGATGAGGGCAATAGTCCGAATAATGTAAATAATGTACATAATACCTCATCACCAAAATATAGACAGATACTCTTTAGCCTTGGTTAGCAACCAGTATAGAAGAAGGGCAAGTGTGAATTCCAAACGTGAGGGGGGTCGTTTGGAGACCTCGTGACACACGATCTACATCAGTTCTCTGTGTTCGGTTCTTCCGAAACGTGTGCATGGTTTTGCATAAACATTTATCACGAGAATCAAATCATAAACGCGGATAGTTTGGCGCTCCTAAAAATTGAGCAGCTGGATTTTCATAAGTCGAAGAAGACAGAAGAGTCTATCATTTACAACAAAGATAGCAAGAAGAAAACTAATCAGAAAATGTTTAAGTACGAATTATATAAGAAAGTTATAACGATAGACATTCTTTGTTTATATGCATTATAGCATTTATAATGGTACACTGGTACAGTCATGCTGACATCGAAAACTTAGCTGCCTTGCAAATCAACTTTTGACAAAAGGTTGAGCACTGAATGCAAATAATGGAAGTGAATCCCGATCTTTCATAGCTGCCATGTTTTGTTTTTCCTGAATATAGTCGGATCGGAAACCAATTCTTGACAGTAAATCTTTTTTTTTTTTTACTCATTTCACTCCAAACATAGCGATAATACCAGAAAGACGTAAGAGGGGGAGTCTACTAGGAATGAAAATGAATAAAAAGTCTTTTAAAGGAATCGGAAACCCAATCCTAAACAGGAAACAAGGGATAAACTTTTACTACTCAGAAAGAAAATAGAAGATTTGTCATTCTTGTGCGGAAGAACGCATTTAAACAATAGAAAAGGTTAAAGTTTGAAGAATATTTAATTTCTACATACACTTAGTTAAATTCACTTTGATAGTCATTCCTCAAGAGGATTGCACTTATATCTTAATGTTTCAAATAAAAATAGTATGTTTTAGCGTAAACGAAACAGCCTCTAAACATACATATATGTAAGTATATGCGTGAATTTGGAGCATTTACACAAGTTGATTCTAAAACACACAATTACAAAGAGAGAAAAGAAAGAATAAAATGCAGAAAGAAGGAAGTAAAGACAAAGTAACAGCAAGAGAGATTCTTCATGGTTCTAATACCGTTTTCTACAGGCTTAAGAAACATTTTGTCTTTGCGACGGGTTACACACTTGTATAAAGTTTCTTTGAAAATGTTGCCATTACTCTTGCCTGAGTGTATTTCAAGCATGCCTTGGGGCATTTACAAAATGGTGCCACAGTGAACAATTCCATATCTTTGGGCGAAATATGAACTATAAAATCGATTTCACTGTGAAAGTTAAAATGTCATTAGAACAAGTTGCTATTCGTAAACACTGGGATTTAAATTGCGGTTCAGCTGATCTAGACATTTATTAAACATTACTTCTGGTATAGATCCACGGGATAGTGAAGGAATGGGATGCTCTACACCTTAATAGGGGAGGGCAAAATGCATTGTAAATCAACATAATTCTGATTTTCTATTAATGAGTCACTAGAAATATACACAAATGTCTTGTAGGATTTCAAATGTTTTTTTGTTTTTTTATTCAGAGAGACGAAGCCATAGTTAAGTACAAGGCTAGAAGAGAAAAAAGAAATTTAACAAGAATTGTGAAACGTCTGACTACTTTTAACATCAGCCATAGAAATCGTGGTTTCTACTTTGGAGCAAAATCGAATCTCTGATCGGAAATACGCGGCAACATAAGACCCAAAAGAGAACGGAACCATTTATTTTCTCACAATATTCAACGGAAAAGAGCATTCTACCGATTAAACTGACTAGGACCCTAGATTTAGAGATTTTCTTTTGCAAATTCAATTTTCTATTAAATGATTATTCGATGACCTTGATAAATAATAGACATTCATTCACTCGTTTTCTGGAACAATCATCTGTCTTTGATGAAAAAGAAATGATTGTTATTGGTTAAAAATTGTAAATGCTACAAAAACTAAGTATGAATAAATGTCTTTTCATTCGCAAGCATTATCGAAAACATTGCCTCGTAGGATATTGCTTAATGTATAAGTCGAAGCTTTAAAACTTGTCACACTTGACTGCATTCATCGAGGCTATTCTTTTCTCACTGTTGCTGCCGTGAAATGTTTCACATCAGATGCGGGACACATCAAGGCATAGCCACTTGTCTCTACATCGCAATGTAACTTTTTGAAAGTCATAGAATTGTGAAACGGGTAATAGTAAATATCCTTAAAAACTCCAGATGCATTATGAACACACACACACACACACACACACACACACACACACACACACACACACACACACATATATATATATATATATATATATATATATATCCCGGTACACATTAATATCCAATCCGAATCGACGTTTACCCCTTGTTTTCTGTTTAGGATTGGCTTTCCGGTGCCTTCTAAAATTCTTTTTCCCTTCCATGGTGTCTTAGTGACACTCACACCTTGCTCATTTTTTATATAATGACCATTTCATTCAATTTGTATCTATTTCATGTATATACTTTAAAAATCCGGGGGTCAGTTGAATCTGCTGCCATGGTTTCAAATTGTATTCTCAGGCGAATCTTTAAGGATACCGTAAGGTTGAGACCAAGCTAACGGATTCAACTAACCTCCGAATTTTTAAAGTTAAAACTTCTACATGTTATTTTTACTTTTGTTTTCTTCACATGTACACTGAACACTTTTTAATTAGTAATTTTTTTATATTGTGAATTTATATTTGTCGTATACCCAACGCACACACACACACACATATATACATATATATATATATATATATATATATATATATATATATATATATATATATATATATATATATATATATATATATATATATATATACACACACTGGCGAACTATAAGTTTAAGACCTATGGTTAAAGTTTTATTCATTTCAGAATATGTTTCGAATAAAACAATATAAATTAGTTTTATTCTGCACGTTTTATGCAGAATTTATCTCTTTTTCGAATGATGTAAACATTTTATATTTTCCTACAATTTGAAAATTTTTAATGCTGGATTAATTTAAATTATTTAAATTTGCCGGTAAAATAACTTTAAGACTGTATGGGTATTATGCAAATTATTTGCTAAATGGTTGGTCACGTGGCTGGTCACTAATGCCTTATACAGTGTAATAACTGAGCATTGCTATACAATTAATTCACTATGGGAAAGCAACATTGTCCTGTGTCTAGATCAAAAATAATGATATGTTTCCTTTATGAATATAAGCAAGCAATTGAAGTGCAGCAAAATGGCTTTGTGTTCAGGCTTGAAAGCTTTATCGGGATACTGGACAATATAAGGATAGGCAAATATCGGGAGCCCCAAGAAAATTCAACTGGATAAACGAATTTATAGGCTTTCCCATCAAGCTAAGCGAAAGCTGACGGCCGTGAACACTTGCAGCCGATTATCCGGTAAAACTGGCGTTAGTTCTACGCTGCAAACTGTTCGAAAATGTCTAAGAGGATTTGGATTATTCGGGTGCAGTGCTAGAAAAAAGCCAATTATTTTGTAGAGGAATCGACGCGAAAAGTTGCACCTTTGGATCGGATGGAAAAAAAAAAACCTTTATCAGACGCCACCCAACTCAGGAATTCCACCTTAAATCTGTCAAAAAGACAGCGAAAGCGGGCGGAAAAGGTGTAATGATGTGGGGTGCGCTCAGTTGCTATGGTATTGGTCAAATTGTTAAAGTTGATGGAAAACTCAACAGTGTAGGCTAATGAAGGAACATGTTCTGCCATATTTGACTGACCAAATACCATCTAGAGCAACAAGATAATAGCCCCATTCACAAAGCCAAAAAAGTAATGCAATTTTTTTATCACCATAATATAGATATCATTGTGTGGCCTCCACAGAGTCTGGATCTTAATCCGATTGAAAATTTATGGAATTATATTTCTAAAAGATTTCACGCTAAAAACCGACAAATTTAGCCCAATTATACAATTATATTAAGCAAATATGGTAGAGCATTCCAAATGATTTTTAGCTCACCTTATGAAGCTCGATGCTTCGGTGATGTGAAGTTGTAATTTAGAATAAAGCTTAGAATAATTTCTAAATATTGATAAATACTTTGTTTTTGTTTTTTTGCTCATTTTTATTATAACATTTTGCTGCAAATGTAATAATAGCCATGCGGTCTTAATCTTATTTTGTCGGCAAATTTGGATAATTTAAATAAATCCAGTATTAAATTTTTTAAATTGTAGAAAAATATAAAATGTTTACATTATTCGAAATGGAAATAAATTCTGCATAAAGCGTAATAAATAAAACTAATTTATATTCTTTTATTATAAACATATTCTGAAATGAATAAAACATCGGTCTCAAACTTATTTTCGCCAATGTATATATATATAATTATAGTAATCCACCAAGTCTAGAATAATCTCCAAGAGAAATTCAGGAAACATTGGACAGTTGTTTCGCCCTATTTGGGACTCATCAGCTGTGCGCATCCGCTACCGATCATCAAACCCAGATCGTTACTATACAAAGTAAACGTCATACCCACTGGACCAACGGGCCTCGGTGACGAAGAAGAATCAGACTAGACTCGATATAACGCAGCTACTTACAAATTCCGTGGTGATACTCATTCAAGTATTCAAACCCAACGGCCTGTGCACCAAAAACAACGTCTTCTTTCCTATTAGCCACTCCATCGCAGAGACTTAGCTGGGTCAAGCAAAGATATTACAGGTGATAGAATTTTTTGTTGGGGGTGTGGTTAGAATAATCATTATAGTAATTCATCTAATCGATTCTGTTGAGGATTCAACTCTAGACTCGATGAATTATTATAATGATTATACTAATCCCCACAAAATATATCACACACACACACACGCACACACATATATATATAGTTAAGTTATAAGAAACTTGGTAAACCGAATTGGTAAATCCAAAGAGGATGAAATCCTGAGATCTCAATGTGAGAACAGAGCTAATATGTAATGAAAAACAAACCACTTTAAGGTACCATTACGATAATTTATTTCACCTAAATCCTTTTTTAAGGATTCAGGATCATCAGGTAAAACTTCCAACAACGAATAGGAAAAATGGGATTAGAAATTGGTGGGTAGTGTAATTTTTGTAATTTAATAGAGGGGGTTGAGAGTGGTAGTTAAACAGACAATATAAAGTATAGGGAGGGGTTAATTTTATATCTCTCTTAAGTATGTTTTATATTGGAGTAGGAGGAGTGACAGAACCTTGACCTCTTTAGATGGTTAATAAAACGGAAATGAATTGTAGAAAATGTATACAAGTGAGTCTTATGGTAAAAAGAGAGATAGGGTGGGGAAAAAAGAGATGGAGTTGTTATAATTTTGTTTTAACAAAATTATGTAAAAGGTAGTTTACAATGTTTGAGAGAAAATTCGATGTCTGACAAAAAATTTCGTTATTAACTTAAATGTTTAATTTTTTAAGTAAATAGTTTCAGGACTAAATATAACTATTATTGTAATAAACATATTTATCTAGGACATAAAGAAATATTTAAAATTTATTCACCCGACTAATTGTATTTCCACAATATAAAAAAAAAAAAAAAAATATTTTAATATTTAAAATTAATTTATGAATGTAATTTATTTATTATATTGGTAAACTAAATTAAAGATTAGGTTTCATTATTTAATAGTATTTGAGGGTAATATTAATTTTCATTTATTCATATATGTCTCACAAATGTATTCATGTGAATCCCTACATACATACGATCATTAACAAGTCCAAAAAAAAAAAAAAAAAAACCCATAGAAACACTTGAGATAATTTACACAAAAATTCATTTATCCTCGTACATAAACTATATATACATTTTGCAATCTTTATCTATATTTTAATATTTGAAATATATATAGATTTTGGTTAAATTCCACAGTTAAAATTTAATTTTATGTGATTTCGGAAATGTTTCATTTTAAAGGAATTTAGCTAATATTATTACTATTATTAATAGTCAAAGAATGGTATATTTAAATTATCAATTTAGAAATGAAACTCCATTCAGAAGAAAACAAAATTTAAACTATAGAATATTACAAAAGAAGGACATTACAAATTAAGAAAATAAATTTAAAATGTCATTAGACCCAATATTTCATTTAAAATCAATTCATGCACGTACGCACATATACACACACACACACACACATATATATATATATATACATATATACATACACACACACATATATACATCCATATATATATATATACACATATACATACACATATACATACATATACAATTCATATATCCATATACAAATCTATATATCAAAAAATTAATCTAACCATTAAATCATCCATATATATATACATATATATATAGAGACATACTCATATACACATACACACCCATATATAAGCACAAAACCCTACATACAAAAAAAGATATAAAAAGAATACATATATATATATATATATATATATATATATATATATATATATATATATATATATACATACATATACATATGTACATTTTCCAAATATTAATTCTAAGGTATTTACGTCTATATACATATATAGATTACAAGTAGTTAAATCCATAAAAACACACATATTTAAGTACATGTACACACACATATACTCGTACATACACATATAATATACATATACATACAAAACAAACATAAAAACATTTATACATATACATCTACACCCATGCAGCATACACATTAAAAAAAAAATTTCAGTATTCAAACATGCCTCATATTAGTATATTTATACTCACACATGTGTATATTTATTTATACAGATATATCCATACTACCATACATATGTGTCCACAATATAAATACATAGTTACCCTTATCTATAATGTTCATATATATATATATCTAAATAAGTTCACATATAAAAAAATTTTAAGTTCCACAACACATTTATCAAAAACCACAGTGTCAGTATTTTCATATATTCATTTAAAACAATTTATATTTTCTATTTATATATCTACACATACTTTTTTAAAATGAGGTGACTTTTATGCCTACATTTACAAATCAACTCATTATGTCTGTTCAATAGTATGTCCGGATCCTTATGTTTTATAATTAGTATTTTTTTCCATAATGCATAAATTGCATCTGTCTTTGAAATTAATCGGAGTTTTGGCTCTTGAGACGATTTTCCATTTTATTTGTGGGGTTAATTTGTTTTCCAATAACTCCCAATAGTCCTTTGAAAGTGCAGTTTGGTGTTTTTTTGATTCATTATAAAAGGATTGGCGATGGTTGTAAAATCGTTGTAAACACTGTAAATACTAGAATAAATAAACTATCCTCTAGTAAAAGCATCTTTGATCAAAATAAATCAACATACAATCAAGCCCTATTAAAAAGCAAATTCAAACAAACATTCACTTATATAGATAAATCTACTAGCGACACGTCTTCTAAATCTAGAAATAGAAATAGGAAAATTATATGGTTCAACCCACCCTTCTGTAAGCTGTCGAACATTAATATAGGAAAATATTTTCTTAAACTAATAGATAAACATTTTAAAAAAGATAAGCTATTAAAAAAGTTGTTCAATAGAATGAATTTAAAAGTTAGTTATTCTTGCATGAACAACATGGAAAAAATTATTAGCTACCATAATAGTAAAATTTTAAATGAATTTTATAATCATCTTCAAAAAGATCCTAATACAAGACCAAAGACCAAATCTACCTGTAACTGCAGGGAAGGATATGTCTGTCCAGTAGAAGGAGTATGTTTGTACAAAAACATAGTATACGAAGCTAAATATTGAACTAAGAAGATCTACATAGGAATTTCGGCGGGAAGTTGGAAACAACGATTTTACAACCATCGCCAATGTATGTATATATATATATATATATATATATATATATATATATGTATTTTTTTATATCTTTTTTTGTATGTAGGGTTTTGTGCTTATATATGAATGTATATGTATTTAAGGGTGTGTATGTGTATATGAGTATGTCTCTATACAGATGTATATATATATGGATGATTAAATGGTTAGATTAATTTTTTGATATATAGATTTGTATATGGATATATGAATTGTATATGTATATGTATGTATATGTGTATGTATATGTGTATATATATATATGGATGTATATATATGTGTGTGTGTATGTATATATGTATATATATGTGTGTGTGTGTGTGTGTGTGTGTGTATGTATATATGTGCGTACGTGCATGAATTGATTTTAAATTTTATATTGGGTCTTTCTAATGACATTTTAAATTTATTTTCTTAATTTGTAATGTCCTTCTTTTGTAATATTCTATAGTTTAAATTTTGTTTTCTTCTGAAGGGAGTTTCATTTCTAAATTGATAATTTAAATATACCATTCTTTGACTATTAATAATAGTAATAATATTAGCTAAATTCCTTTAAAATGAAACACTTCCGAAATCACATAAAATTAAATTTTAACTGTGGAATTTAACCAAAATCTATATATATTTCAAATATTAAAATATAGATAAAGATTGTAAAATGTATATATAGTTTATGTACGAGGATAAAGGAATTTTTGTGTAAATTATCTCAAGTGTTTCTATGTTTTTTTTTTTTTTTTTGGACTTGTTAATGATCGTATGTATGTAGGGATTCACATGAATACATTTGTGAGACATATATGAATAAATGAAAATTAATATTACCCTCAAATACTATTAAATAATGAAACCTAATCTTTAATTTAGTTTACCAATATAATAAATAAATTACATTCATAAATTAATTTTAAATATTAAAATAATTTTTTTTTTTTATATTGTGGAAATACAATTAGTCGGGTGAATAAATTTTAAATATTTCTTTATGTCCTAGATAAATATGTTTATTACAATAATAGTTATATTTAGTCCTGAAACTATTTACTTAAAAAATTAAACATTTAAGTTAATAACAAATTTTTTGTCAGACATCGAATTTTCTATCAAACATTGTAAACTACCTTTTACATAATTTTGTTAAAACAAAATTATAACAACTCCATCTCTTTTTTCCCCACCCTATCTCTCTTTTTACCATAAGACTCACTTGTATACATTTTCTACAATTCATTTCCGTTTTATTAAGCATCTAAAGAGGTCAAAGTTCTGTCACTCTTCCCACTCCAATATAAAACATACTTAAGAGAGATATAAAATTAACCCTTCCCTATACTTTATATTGTCTGTTTAAATACCACTCTCAACCCCCTCTATTAAATTACAAAAATTACACTACCCACCAATTTCTAATCCCATTTTTCCTCTCAATTCGTTGTTGGAAGTTTTACCTGATGATCCTGAATCCATAAAAAAGGATTTAGGTGAAATAAATTATCGTAATGGTACCTTAAAGTGGTTTGTTTTTCATTACATATATATATATATATATATATATATATATATATATATATATAGAGAGAGAGAGAGAGAGAGAGAGAGAGAGAGAGAGCGAGAGAGAGCGAGAGAAGCACCCACACGTTTATGGGGGGGTGCGTGCTTGTGGGAGAAAGTAACTAGAAATCATTCCAATAAGTTTTATTCAAAGATCTGTTTGAATAATATTTTTATAGATTTTCTGTAGTCGCATTTTACAATCTGTGTCACGGAGAGACTGTTCAAATTTGCTGTTTTTGTTTGATCTGTTGACCATATCTAGTCATCTGTTTATAATAGAGAAAGATTATATTAGCTTCAAACTGACATCTTTTAGAATTTAGTGATTAGAATTCATCTAATTGATGAGGATTTTAGATTCAACTCTGCCAAAAGCTCTTAATGACCAACCATTTTCTATTTATATTATTTGAAAAAAAAATATGTGGAGACAACTCTGTAATCAGCTAAACTCCAACTACATAAAAAAAATTAAGTTAGCTTTCTTTTACTATCAATCCCTAATCAGCAGCAGTCCAGTCAGTGAAACTGGGTCGACAGAACTCTGCGGAAGCTATCGATAGTTACGGTAGCACAAAGGTACAAATCATCGTGAACGATTGCTTGAGCATCCTGACCCTGTTCGAACCGTTAATCATGCCAGTTTATACGCTCTCTCCCATTGTTAAAGTGTCACTGATGGTATTTTGAAGGAATATGACATAGGATTAGAGAAGGTTCATGTGGACACCCCGGATAAAATTGGAGCATTGGAAGGGCTGCAATATTGAAATCATTGAGGAGTAAAAGTTGCGATATGAGGTCGGGAAAATAAATGTTTAAACCAGATTGGAATTTGAAACAGTAGAAAAATTCCTTTAGCCGATTTGAAATGATTTTGTCTTGATAAAAACAGCCGGTTGTAGCAGGTAATATTCAGGCCTTATTGAAAATGTAAACAGAAAGACAGAATATAAATAAATTGGTGTGTGTTTTTAAAATGGATAAAATAATTGTTTGAGGTCAGAATTTGGTACATCAGAAAAAAATTTATTGACAAGTTATTATTTGGAGAAAGAAAGGATTTCTAAAAGCAGAGTGAATTCTTTGTTGTTGTGGAATAAATTTCTATATACAAAAAATTTTAACGTAAACAATAATTGTTGTGTAAGAGGAATGCAAAAACAAAGTTTATGTTGTTTTAAATAGTTGACCAATTTACCGAGAGTCAGATGATGTCACTCCAAGTTTTAAGAAAATGAATATAAATGAATCTGGAGGCCTCGTTGGAACGGTGTGAAATACATAAAACCGTGAGCTACTTGAATCAGTGAGTTGTAACAGTCGCAGTTGAGCGAGAAGCGACCAAAGGGCGCTCGAGCCGGTGATGGGACAGAAAACACTGGAAAAAAACCACGTGACCTGCTGTCAAAGAGTATTACTGACGTCGAGCAGAGAAGGGAATTGCTGATGTGGAAAATTGACGACTGAAATTCACGACCAATATAATTTCTCATTGTAATGGCTAGCCCGCTCCAAGTTTAGAATCTGTAGTAGATTCCTAGTCACTAGATTCTACGGGAAGGGTTAATTTTGTGTATCAAATATTATATAAAACTACTCAGAATTTATCCAGCGACTTTGTGATTTATTATGATTTGTGTTTTCACCGGCGGTAGCATCCTTATCATTTTTCATATCACGGTTCCGTCAACTAGATTCAGCGCTTGCTGTGTGGACGAAAATTCGATCTTCACTGCCCAATGATCAATCAAGCACAACGTGGGACAGAGCGGATGAAGGAACGTAGCAGTTAACGGATTACCATCAGTTGACCAGCGCCAGTACTGGCCAGCGTGGGAAAGACGCCGGATCGAGCGCGCCCGACCGTGTTATAAATATAAGAAGCGTCGACAATAAAATAATTTAAAAATACTTTTAAATAATCTATCTTCACTTCGATAATCGCCAGGCAGCTACGAGCTGTTTTAAGGAATGACTTCATATCTGCGACCCGTTTTCTTTCTATTAATTTTACCCACACATACACACACCCTTTCAAATATTTTGATGTCAGCGGCCGTAAACATGGTCTCAATAGTTACGCGTTGCTTTTATTAGTTTTTCCTTTTATTTTCAGGCTTCTGCCTTGTATTTTTTATCATGTTTACGACTTATGCCGTAAGTGAAATAAGTCGACATAGCTAAGAATTTGGGAGGAAATTAAAATTGCCCCCGAATATTTATAAGGCTCTAATTGAGAAGAAACGTGATTTCAGATCATATCAGAAGTCTATTCTTTATTACCAATCCATGCAGCTTACATAATATACAATATGTAAAAACGGCCTGAGCAAGAAAAATTAGATGAAAGAATATCCAGTGAAATATTAATAAGAAAGAAAATACTCAATATTTGGACAATACTTACAATATAAGCATTTTCGAACTGAATTTAATATCCGCATATGATAAGATACTTTGCAATGAACTTTTCATCTAACTTTACGTTAGACGATAAAGACCACCACTTACGTGGGAAATATATGAATCCATCTCTTCTACCTCCAGCTATGGGTTAAAAAGTAGGACAGTCTGTACCTTGGTTGTCAATCAGTGTACCGTATAAATTGCAATCGAGTGCGGGAAAATAATCTGCCTGTCATGAATCGAAAGAGACATTATCGGCCTATCGTGTATCAAGTGTGGCACTCAACTGAATGATATCAAAAGAATAGCAGACATACTCCACTTAATGTGACATTTCTTAAATGTAGATTGTAGCAAGGATAATAAATTAGTGACAGAAACATTAATAATTTCATTAAGAAATAATTTAAGTGATTCAAATGGCAATGGATAAATATTTTATAATTTCCAACACAAAATTTAGCAACCAAATTATCATTTGGACATTCTCTCTTTAAAGCTGCCAAAGTTTTTTTTTTCTAATGATAATACTTCATCTCAGTACTTCAGTCAACACAAAGAAGACTTAAGAAAATAATAACAAATGTAATGATAAAAATAACAAAGATGGGGATACCAGTCTGAAATAATTTCTGGAATAAGGATGATAGTTCTTCTGAAAGCATCAGTTAATAATTATTAAGATCTTTAATGTTGTTATAGTGGAACACACCTACGCTATAGTTAATAGACTCTCTGACTTATAATAAGTAAAAGTAGTAGGAGTCGCTCAGTGGGACAGTCGCTCAGTCGATGCCGGACGGCCGTTAGTCGGATACTAAAGTATCAGCGACCACAACTAGATTACTCTGCGTCATACCTATTATATGAAGTTCGTAACGTTTTGTGCGTCGAACCTATTTTAGGACCGACTTAGTACAAATACAAGCCTCCACTGTGAAACCACTCCATAACAATTTTGGCGACGAGGATTCGAACTCATACGGAGGAAAAAAAAAATGTTCTCTACATAACAAATTTGGCGACGAGGGATTCGGATTCATACGGTTGAAGAAGAAAAAAAATTTCGTTCGCCAAAGTATAATTTGGCGAAGGGATTCGGATTCATACGGTGGAAGAAAAAATATTCGCTCGCCACAACATTATTTGGTGACGAAATTCGTACTCATACGGAGGAAAAAGAAAACTTGCTCGTCACAATAATTTCGGCGAAAAAAAAACGGATTCACACTTAAAAAAAAAAAGAAAAAAAAAAAACTTGGCAAAGTTTTTCGAAAACAAGACGTCAACTTAGTGACGAAAAAATCAGTCGTATTCTCAACTGAGAAAATAATTTTTTTCTCGATAATACAGTTTGCTCAAATAGGTCACGAAGTGCAAATTCGTTGGACCCCCCTCTACAGTATTTAGGTATTGCGTAAATTTTTGCGAAGATTTAGGAATGCAAAAATATATTCCAGGAATTTTTAAAGTTCCAGACGGAACAACAGATGACAATATTAGAGCAACAGAAGTCATTCCAGATGCAGTTACAGGAGGAAACTTTTAATAGACAAATGCAATTTCAACGAAAAATTAAATAGATGCATAGGGAGTTTCAAAACAAAATTCTGGAAATAACTGAGAAGAGGAAAGAGAAAAATCTACAAAATGTGTCTTTCACAGAGAATACATTATGGAATTCAATTTAAATATTCACGTACAGTCCAGATGAAGAGACAACTTTTGAGGAGTATTATAAAAAATATACGGACGTGTATAACGAGGACTGCCACTTGTGGTCTGAAGGAAAGTAGGTTAGGCTTCTTTTAAGCAAGTTAGGAACTGCTGAGCATAACAAATTGGTAAACTACATTTTACCGAAAAAAAAAAACGAGCGAGTTGACATTTACCGAGGCGGTAAATATATTAAGTGAATTATTTAGTAAAAAGAAATCTTTGTTTCACAAGATGTGGAAATGTTTGAAATTGATGAAAGATGACGAACAGGACTATATAACGTACGCAGCCAATATGAATAAGCATTGTGAAGAATTCAAGCTAGCAGAATTAAGCGCTGACTATTTTAAGTGCTAAGTGTTTGTTCAAGGGCTGGTATCGGAAAGAGACGCAGAGTTGAGAAAATTAGTATTGACAAAATTAGAAAACGAACCAAGGATTACGATACAGAAATTGGCAGAAGACTGCACAAGATATGTTAGCATAAAGAAACATTCGAAAAATATAGAACAGTCTGGCGTTTCGCATGTAAGGAAAATACGCTACAAAAAAGAAAGTCAGTCTACAAAAAAGAATTCTAAAATTGCGGATTATCAAACAAAAAGTGAAATACCAGAGAAAAATAAACAAAAACTCCCGAAGCCATGTTTTGCTTGCGGTGAACTTCACTGGTACAAATATTGCAATTTTAGGAATAAAAAATGTTTCAATTGTAAAAGAGTGGGTCATAAAAGCACGCAATGCAGGTCAAAAAATAAAGACAATAAAATAAGAAAATTAAAGTCCGACGAGGTGAACGATGGAATAACCAGAAAATTTGTTACCGTCGAAATAAGTAATAAAAAAATAAAAATGCAACTTGACACTGGTTCCGACATATCTATCATAAATTTGCATACGTGGAAGAAGTTGGGGAAACCAATTTTAATGAAGACAAATAAAATCGCGAGGTCAGTGACGGGAGAAAAAATACAATTTATTATAGAATTTGTTGCAAACGTCACGTTAAATGAAAAAACGCGAAAAGTTAAAATATTTGTCATAGAAAATACCACGAACTTACTTGGTACGAATTGGATAACAGAATTTCAATTATGGGATCTACCGATAAATTATTTCTGTTACAAGGTTGAAAGTTTAAACACAGAAGCCCAAAGATTAGTAAGGAAACTTAAGAAAACATTTCCTACTGTTTTTTCTCCAGGTTTGGGAACGTGTACCAAGATGGAGGCAAAATTCCAGCCAAAAGAAAACGCTCAGGCGGTATACAAAAAAAAAAAAAAAAAAAAATGGAATGTGCTTTTTGCTTCAATTGAACATATAGATAAAGAACTAGACAGATTAGAGAAAACCGGTGTTTTTAAAAAAAGTTGAATGGGTGACACCGACGATATATGCGAAAAACAAGCTCCAGAAAGTAAAGATGAAGCCGACACCGAGAAAAACTGGGGAGCGGGTTACCCACAGCCAAGGACAGGCAGTATTATTAAATAATTTAAGTCAATTGAAGTCACCACAGAAAACGTTAAGAACCACAAGATCAACAAAAGGGAAACTAGAGGCTGAACAAATAGAACCACAAGAAGAACCTACAGAAACTGTGACTCCATCCTTAAGAAGCTCAAAGCGGAAGGTTGTTTCTGGTAACATTATGGAGGTACCAAAAAATAGAAAAGCGGATTGGCTATATGATGTACTTGGTGAAAGGCGAAAAATTCACGTGGAGTAACCAGATCAGACGACATTTTTCGGACGTGGTTGACACCGGTCCCGCGGAAGAAACGCTGATGGAGGTGATTTTTGACACGTTTAATCTAACAATGCATGCAACAATCCAGATCCAGGAGAAAAAAGAAAGACAACTGATCATTTCAAAGTGGATCAAAAACGTAGGAGATACGCTACGATGTTACTAAAAAAGAATGAAGTTTTTTTTTGTTGTTTTTTCTTCCTATGCTATAGTTAATAGGCTCTCCCACCTATAATAAGTAGGAGTCGCTCAGTGGGACGGTCGCTTAGTTGGATACTAAAGTATCAGCGACTACAACTAGATTACTCCGAGTCATGCCTATTATATGAAGTTCCTAACGTTTTGTACGTCGAAACTATTTTAGGACCGACTTAGTACAAATACAAGTGTAATCACTCCATAACAGATGTAAACAAAATTAACAAATATTTTCTTAAAATCACATATATAAATTTATTAACAACTTGAATTACGCCTAATAATGTCACGGTTTTACTGTTTTAATTTTGAATGCATCATAATCCTCAAGTTACCAAACTTATCAAAAAGTGTTGACTCTAAGAAATCTCAATGGTTGTTCTTGAGAATATTAGCCTAGAATTATCTCCATTATTGGTAAAAATGCTCAACCGCTGTCCTGTCCTTTGCTTTTAAGAATGGCGGGTTAGCGTTCACTCCTTTCACCATATCGTCCCATTAGCCTCTTTATTTTCATCAGCAAACTCTTCGAATTTATAATAAAAAGTAAAGCTGTCGTATGAAGTCTACATATATTAGGTTGCCACACAGGAAATGACGAATTTTTTTGTTGGTTTTTGGTTCGGTCGTCTGACGAAGTAACCTTCTCCTTAGTATATATATATATATATATATATATATATATATATATATATATATATATATCGACTTAGTCCTGACTCTTTTTCTATCCAGATAATTTCTTTTCAATATATTTTTACTCATATCTTAGACTTGTGAATAGGGATGGCCCAATTTTGCTGCACGACAACACACGTTCCTCAATCAAGTGTCCAAAAGTTGCTTAGCCTGAATGCAATTTTGCCTCATCCTCCAAATTTGACCTAATATCACTCCTATTATTTATTTAAGTATTTTGAGATTTCCATACGCAATAAAACATTATCCAATAAGGAAGATGCAATCGAAGCATTTGAATTGTTTATTACATCAAAGGATGAAAGTTTTTTTAAAAGATGGGATCAAAACTTTAGAGGTACGTTGGATAACAGTCATTCAATATGGCGCCTATTTCAAGAAAATGATTTATCATCTCTGAAGCGTTTGATTTATTCTCTGCAAAGTGTGTCATTTCATATGTGAAAACATAATATTTTTCTTTTATTTTTAATTATTCTTGTTAAGTTAGTTGTTGTGGTGGATGATTGCTAGATATATAGGTGTAATGAATTTCTTAATACTGTCATTTTCACGTGGAGATATATCATTGTGGGTCAGGTTACAAGTTAGCACAAAATTCTGGAATTCTGTGCAGTATTATTTTCGATTTCTATTATGCATTTCAATATTTCCAGTTCGTTGCATTTCTATTTTATATTGTTTTCACAAGTATTCCAATAATTATCGGTATCACTGTCCATTTTATTTTGAACAGTTTGATTTCTCAGGCATTCAAAATATTTATCTCATTTTCTTTTTCATATTCAATCGCTGGTCGGTTGGAAGAGCGACATTTTAAATAGATAATCATTTCTTGTTTTTTGATAATTAAATTCTTCCATTAGCCTGGATAGACCGATCACTTTTATCCCGAAGGACCCGTTCATTTTAATAAATAAAACGATTCGTTAGCTCCATATTTCTTTTGTTCTGGCGATGATTTTACATAGTTGAATCCATGTTGTTTGCGCAATTGTCAATGAATTACCGTTCCTACCCAGTTGAGTGTTTTGTATTATTTCTGCTAAACACTTCTATCATTAATAGTTTCATATCTTTATTGAGACTTGTAAAAAAACTTTTCCTTCATAATCCCACTCATAGATGTGATTCATAAATACACGGAATTCAATCCTATTTTCGTCCTCAATGTTTTTGTAAACTCCAGGTTTTGTTGAGGTCAACTTGAAATGGCACCAGTAGCCGTTTTGGCAGTGTGGACGACATTTTCACGGAAAGGGAAAACATTTGAAGTGTCGACGAGGAAAGTGCCAAGTTATTTGCCTAGACAAAAATAGATGAAATGTCTAAGAGAAGAAATAAAAAATTAAATAAAATAAAAGATTGAAAGAGTAAGAAGCGAAAGAGATTCGTCTATTTTGTCTGCGAAGAGAGTTTGATGCGTCAAAGTGTTTGTACATCTCCATCGATTTTAAGCTGATGAGCTCAAGTGTTGTGTCATCGACGTTGTTTTCCAACCAAAGTTCTTGATAACGAGTATCACATGAAAATCAGTTAAACAGGATGACATTTTGTTTTGTTAGATTACATTGCCGAGTTTTGTGAGCCAATATACATTCTCTTTGTGTGTGTGTGTGTGTACGTACGTGCGTGTGTTCTTGTGCGTTTCAGAACGTAACTAACAATATCTAGTTACTGTATGAGTTTTGGTGTTGTATGCGTATATTATCCTGTGGACGGGCGCATGTAAATCACCATGAATAAATATCTGCCAGTTCACTATCTATCTATCTATCTATCTATCTATCTATCTATCTATGCTACCAACTAAAAGAAGGAATCAATCCCTATTGACGTTACAGGTGAAAAAGTGCGGAGGCTTTGTGTCAAACGTGAACTCTAATAAATCATGGATAAACTTGAGGCAATACTTTTTAGTTCGGAAATACTGAATCGATAGTTATTTGGAATTAAGATTTTATTTGATCATAATTACACAGAGCCACACACAAACATACACCCACACCGAAGCACACACACGGACAGACACAAACGCCTAGAGCTTGGTATCCATGTCAGGTGTTTGGCTCCTAGGAAATTAATCTAAAAAAAACTGTCTATCTTCTGTTGCATTTTCTGGCCCTTTTCATACACTTAATGTAACAATTATTAATGGACAAATCTATTTTTTATACACAAACAATTCCTGCTAAAAAAGCTATCGTAAAATATACAGTTATATATATATATTTTTTATATATACTTTGAAGACCTAATTTTGAAGCTAATTTTAAGATCATCATACATGAGATATAAAATTATCGTATGTACTGCTGGCCTTGGTTACGCCATTCACCAAATTATATAACCATTTACTGGAGTCAAATGTACAGCAGTAGAAGTATTTAAAATGATTTTGGTAAAATTGATGTTTCACTAAACTGTATCCAATAATAATGCATGTAATATTCCTATATTAATATCGTATTATAAATTACAAACATAGCGAATATCGCATCTTTTTTATTGTTTATATTTATAGCGATTTTGCAAGCGTAGCTTAAATGTGGCACAAGGCCGAAAGAATGGTGCACTCAGAGAGGATCGAACTCATTACTCAGCCGAAATTGTTCTATCAGGCCTGATGATTGCATCTAGCATGAAACATTCTGTCGCCTCTGACTTCAATTTTCACTTATATATATATATATATATATATATATATATATATATATATATATATATATATATATATATATATATATATATATATATATATATATTCAGACACATATATATATATATTCAGACACGAGGAAAAGAAAGAAAAAAAAGAATCCTTTTTTCTTTCCCATGTGTCTGAATAAACTGAACATTTCTTTTGTAAAATTTCGTCTGAAGAGATGAACTTCTGAATCGCAAAAATAAAATATCACCTGAACGGATTTTAAGGATTCTGTATCCATTATATATATATATATATATATATATATATATATATATATATATATATATATATATATATATATATATATATATATATGTATGTATGTGTATTTGTGTGTGCGTGTGTGTGCATGTATAAACAGACTTTAATATAGATTATATTTAAAATTGGTAATTTTTAATTTTATAGTATAATTTAATATTTATTAGTTAGAATGAATGAATTCTATTTTAGTCTAACCCTAACATTAAAGTATTAAATAATTATTATAACCTTTGTTCATTGTGAAGTTTTTGAATTCTCATATATTTATATTTTGATTGGTTATTCCAGCTTATGTAAAAGCGTTTTCCCTAGCGAGGGATGTTTGATTGATTTGAACCTTTTAAAAGCCTTTGTTCTACATTCAACATCATCACTTGGTAAGACACCAGAAGTGTTGGAACAAAATGGCTAATTTTATAGTGATTTTATAACATATTTATGTTATAATTTTCGAATAAATACTTATATATATATATATATATATATATATATATATATATATATATATATATATATATATATATATATATCTGTGTGTGTGTGCGTGTTTGTGTGTTTGTGCGTGTGTGTGAATAATACCAATTGGTAATTGGTAGGTATAATTCCAAGTTGGCCATTTATTTTTCCTCTCGTCAATTACCCAGAATTACTTATCATGAATGGATCAATCCATTCATGATAGTAAGGAGGTGTAACTGGTCTGCTACTTACCTATAGATGGTGTGGGATGGGGAGAGAAGTTATGGATTAATACATACCTCAGGGGTATTTGGTCATATCACGTTGACTTAACTGTCCTCGTGCGATTACTGAAGTTAAGCAACGTCGAGCCAGGTCTTTACGTAAATGAGTAAAGTAAGAGCTGATGTAAGTTTTGATGTTCGATGTGTATATATATGCGTATGTATGTGTGTGTGTGCAATCGAGAGATCCATCTGAAGTTCATTTTAATGATGTTGCGAGTGAATGTTGCAATGCCTCACTTCTTTAGCCACACATCCTGCATCCATGAATCGCAATGGATGTGAAACAGTCCCAGGTTGTTGTCATTTGCATATAAAATATCTTTAGTCATCACTGAATCGATTAACTCTTTAGACTGTGTGTCATCAGACAATGCATCACCCAAGATAACGTACGATATCGAGCAATGCTCGCGTATATGGCATTTTTATAGTGAAAAAAGGACCGTGTGTTTGGAGTCAGGAAAGGCTTTATAGTAAGTTCCAGACAGACAGAACATTTAACTTCCAAAACTGTGGGGACATATTATATATATATATATATATATATATATATATATATATATATATATATATATATATATATGTGCATGTTTCATTAAAAAAGACAGACAAGAGACTACTATTAAGCTTTTTATTTAATTTTTCCTTTGTTCGAACAAGTGCTTTCTTATTGGGATACAGAGTGTGTAGAAAAAAAGAAAGCGCTTGTTCGAACACAATAAAAATTAAATAAAATGCTTAAACGTAGTACCTTGTCTGTCGTTTTTAATGAAACATGTACAATTTAAGGAGTTCTGCCTAAATACACTATATATATATATATATATATATATATATATATATATATATATATATATATATATCAGGAAGTTGTGGGAGGAGAAAAAAGGAACGAGAGACAAAAAATGACAGCGAGCCCCAAAAAACACTCACGTTGTTTACACAAAGAAGGCTTGCGGGACCCGATGTAAAGTGCCTCCTGAACCTTTAGATGAAATAAATAGTGTGACCGGGACAACACGGTGAACCAGTCAACACTTCCTTTTATTGTACATTTTTCTGTGTTTAATTTTAAATTAAATCTCCCGTTGAAGCCTGAAGAGCGGGAGCGAGACCGGTTTCTTCGCCCGTTTTTAATATGTCTAGTAATATTAAGTTTTATACTTTTATTTTGATCATATATATATATATATATATATATATATATATATATATATATATATATACGTATACACACACATACGTATATTTCAACACGGGTAAAAATCCGTGGGTAAGTAATTCAAGTGAATCTTAATAATATAAATATTAATTATTAAACCTGATCCACAAAACAGAACTCAATGTATTTATTAAAGAGTATATATAAATAAATTACATATAAGTGAAACTTAAAAAATACCGCATTTGAAGATAACCTAAAAAAAGAAAGCTTAAAGGAAGAGAAAGTCGAAGAGAAAGACGACAAAATAAAAGAAAAAATAAGAGAAAAAAAAAGAAAAAAATTAAAAGTGGTAAAAAAAAGGAAGAAAAAAGAGAAAAATGCAAAATGGGGAGGGAGAGAAAAAAGAAGGGGAGGAAATAAAAACCGCTAGAAATGCAGAAACCTGACTAGACAAAAGTTTAAATTTAACACCGGTAAAAATAACTTTGACCTATATTTTAAAATATTAAAATTTAGAGAAGATTTTTACGATTGTTTTATAAAAATTTTAAAAATGTAATAAAAATGACATCTAAAATAAAGAAATATTATATAATAAGGCAATTAAAAAATTTTAATGAAATAAGGACATGAAATTAGTAAATTTTAAAAGAAATATTAATATTAGATATAAATAAAAGTAATAGGCAAAATTTATATGCTAATAAGAAGAAATAAAAATAAAGAAAACTAATATAATTAAAATATAAGTGAAATATAAATAAATTATTAATTCGATATTAAAATTTTAAAAAAGTCTTTAAATAGAGAAATATCAATTAAAATTAACTACTAACATAGAAGTCATTTAATAAAAACAGCTATTAAAAAAGTGATAACAATGGTAAATATGGGTATTAAATATAAACTTATACAAATACATACAAATACATATATTTATGGGATAAAGTGCTCAATATCAGAGATAGAGCGTATGTAAATATAAATATAAAAGTGAATACAGAAGTCAGAGGCAACAGGCGGTTTCATGCTAGGCGTCTAGCATGAAACAGCTATACATACATATATATATATATATATATATATATATATATATATATATATACAGCTATATATATATATATATATATATATATATATATGTGTGTGTGTGTGTGTGTGTGTGTGTTTGCTCGGAATGTAAATGTTTTTAGTGAATATAAAACTATTTTTATCTCTACACTTGAAAATAATTTCATTTCATTGATTCAATAATTGGCCTGCATTTTTGTACTTAATTATTAGGATTTTTCCTAATTTTTTTTTTTTTTTGCATCTATCCTGGAAGTAGTTAGGAGTTTGTGATTGACAGATGATATCCCATTCAATTTGTGGGGTGAAGCCTCTATTTTTAACTCTCCATACATTTTTAGAGAGAGTAGTTTGATGCAATAAAGAAGCCCCAGAGAAGAATGCCTGTGATTGTAGAACTTCTGCTTCCAACTCCCAGCAGAGATACCGATGTATATTTTTTTTATTATTAATATTTTTGGGGGAAAGATGGTAGCTTGGTATACAACATTTTCTGAATTACAAATACCTTCAACTGGGAAGTTGGCTTTGGTTTTACAATTGCAATAGGGCTTGTTATCTGATATGTTGCTGTCATAAATGATTTTAATATTTTCTTCTTGTGTGATTCAATAATATTATAGATGTTGTTTGTTCTGTATTATTCATTGAACTCTCATATGGACTAGAAAGTCCTCTTTGGAATAATCCCTACTAATAACATTTTGGTATTATTTATATGCAGTCCACAACGAAAGTATTTGTACAACGAGTAATTTTGAATATTTTTTATACATTTCTCATAATCTAATGTCCGAATGATAATAGCTTTGTTATATAAGCACAAAAAAAAAATATAAAACTCAATGTTCAGAACAATCAGTTAAACACAACAAATTTGACAGGCGAATTGTGCAAAATAGGAAAAAGAAAATTATTCGTACATTAGAAAATATCATTTCTAATTGACGTATTCGTATAAGTAATTTACATAATTATTTTATCAGTGAAGCCTTCTAGACTATTTATTCGGTAAAATATTTCTGATAATTCCAGCAAAGATCACCATGGGGGTGTATAGAGTGTCATCATTGTTATTCTTACGTTAACAACACGATGGGAAAAACAAAGGACCTTAGCGTTGACTTGAGACAGAGAATTATTAATTTCCACAAGTCACGAGATAGTTACAACACAATTTCAAACAGAGAACTGCACAAAAACTGTGTCGTGAGATTAATATAAACCCAAGAGTTGTTTTGAAAGACATTGCCAAAAGTTTGGATACAATGTGTATCAGTGTAAGTACTCTCACAATACAATGTTGTTTAAATAGAAATGGGTTCTATGGAAACCGACCACGATGAACCCATCTTCACAAACTACGTCACATTTTTGCTCAGTTAACTTTGTCAAAACGTTCTCGGACAAAGAAAATTGCTTTTGGGAACAATTACTATGGAGTGATGAAACAAAAATTGAGCTTTTTGGCAAGATAATGACCGCAAACATACGTCTAAAGCAATGACTGCGTGGCTTCAGAAAAAGAAGATTGCAGTTCTACAATGGCCATCAATGAGTCCTGAGTTTAATCCAATTGAAAATCTATGGCAAGAATTCAAAGATCCACTAATTCGTCGGTCACCAAAAAACATTCAGAAATTAGAACATATATCCACTGAAGAATGGAAAAAAATCCCAGAAAAGACTTGTTCAAATCCCATCAAAAACGGTTGCAACAAGAAAGATGACATACCAAGCTATTGATGACTAATATTGTGAAGAGTGTTCAGTTGTTTTTCTATTTTTTATACTGTACATTTTGTCTTTTCTTATTTTGCATAATTCGCCTGTTTGTTGTGTTTAACCTAATGTTCTGAAAATTGAATTTTATATTCTTTTTTGTCCTTATAAAAATATAAAAAGCCGGCATCACACGGGCATTAGATTCTGAGAAATGGATAAAAATATTCAAAATTGATAACTATATGAATACTTTTTATATCTTTGAAAAGTTTATTGGTGGTACAAAACTTAAAAGTCTCAATAAACAGACATAATTACCACACATGATAATTAAAAGAAAAAAAAAAGAAATACGAGCTGGCTAACCGGTTTCGAACCTCGCTTAACAAAGCTAAATCGAGGTTAATAAATAGGTATACATTGTCAATAAAAAGAAATGGAGAGTATATGGAAAAATATTTAAATGGAAATCAATCCTTCTGTTTGCAAAGAGAAAGTTTCATAGATATAAAATATATGGCCTCCAATACTTTAGGTGGTAATTAGAGTGAAAATAAAAATTAGCAAGTACCATTCCTTATGGCTATAATTTATAAGTAAATAATAATCCACACTCTACGAGTAATTATCTTATTTTGTTTATTCGGATTTGCTATTTGTATCCAGTTAGCATTATTAATATTTTACATAGCTGTTCTACATTTTTAATTTTATCTACAGGTTCCTGAATTTGATTTTTAAAAAAATTCTGTTGAAATTGACTTTACGTCCGATTATTCTCCTACCCCACCCCTCAGTATCTAAGTTCCGGTGTATCAGGTCAGGAATAAATACCCCACCCATCTCCATTTTCTATTTAGCGTAGATCTGACACTTGATTGATTGATCAAGACAGGCCCACAAGTCTATTTTTAATTCTGACTTTGTGTTTCCTCATCCACTTCATTTTTTGAAAAAAGAGGTAACTCTTAAAATCATTTAATCCGCAATCATTTACCATCGCCTGAAGATGCACAGCATAGTGCCGAAACACGAAAGCTATTGTGTGTTTTTATTTTAATCTCTTATAATGAAAACAATATATATATATATCGTCATGATTGCATCTAGCATGAAACAGCCTGTCGCCTCTAAGTGTTGACTTCAATGTTTTTATATTTACATACGCTCTATCTCTGATATTGAACACATTATCCCATAAATATAGCACAACTTAAGAGTATATTTCTTCATATATATAAGCTGCAATAGCAGAAAAAAGAAGTTTAAGTCTACATACAGATAATTGATCGTACTCGCATACAGGCTTTTCTTAATTCAATTACAAGTAAATATAGTTTTTCTTTACAATCTCTCTGCATAAGACGTCTTATGCCTGTCGTTGCACATACCATCCAATATTTAAGACAAATTAAAGAAAATATTAATTACTACTATTTATTTGTTTTCCAGACGTTATTAAATGATAATGATGAGGATCATCATCAAATGTTCTGTCTTGAAGTCAGACTAAGATCAGGGCTTACATTTTATGATCCTTTCGGCCACCCATAAATTCTGAATTCAATTTTTTCTTTCTCTCTGAAGTTCCTTTTCGCATAAATCATCTGAATTTTATTTGACATTTACAACTATTTTCTTGTATCGAAGATGAGCGAGAAAGACAGCCCATTATTTGGAGGCGGTTTGGATCTATCTGACTTAAAACGGATATTGGAAAATAAGGCTGTCTATGAAAATTCCTGAAAAGAAACGGCGAAAAAGACCGTAAGTAAACGCTATGCGCAAAACTCGAACCATTTACGCATTGGAATAAATACGAAGCGTAGATTTTTAGTCATTCTTGCTGACTGCCCGACTGATAGAAGTCAGTTTACAATATATATATATATATATATATATATATATATATATATATATATATATATATATATATATATATATATTGTGTATTTAGGCAGCTTTTTTTTTATTGATGCATGTTTCATTAAATAATATAAACAAGTTTTGTCTATTTATTTTATCTAAATTCTTTCATATCGTCTGATAAGCTTAATAACATTATCATTAAAAGAAGAAAGAAAATCACAGTATGTTGGGAAGATTTTATATATTAGAAGTAGGCGTTTGTCAGTCTGGGGAGGCTATAGAACTTAATGCGACTTTTTGGCGACGCTTGCTCAGGCATATTTGTGTTTCTTCAATCTTCACAGAACTGGTCTACACCGCTACCTTAATTTAAAATTTCAGTGAGAGAGCCCATGACTTGGTGCGATTAGTAGTTGAACAAAACTCGCACACTCAAGGACTCGGTCACGATGACTTGTAACTTTGTACTAGCAAAACCAAAACCAGCTTATGAACAGTTTCGTTTGCCCAATTTAACACACAGCTTTTGTCAATATTTAGTCTGTTTTCCAGGCATTTCCCAACGGCGGCAGATTGTGACCTTCTATACAGGTTGACATTATCAAGAACTGATGTTGACAAATCGGCTAGTGAAGAATTCGAACCCGCGACCCATGTTTAGAAGGATAACGTTCTAACCAAGCAGCTAAACGCTCAATAATATATATCGTCATATTGTAGACAAGCGCCTGTCTCTGTATTCTTAATTGCTAATTTTCGATTATTTTCATCTGAAACTGATTTCTGAGAATAGATTTGTGATTTGTTCTGATTCAAAGATTTGGAAGAAGCAACTTTTCCAAGAGCTGATTGAGATTCCAATTACAGTAGAAATAGCTTTACTCGATAATTTATATTAAAGTCATTTACTCAACCAACATGAAGTGAAATTCTAGCCAAGAAAGAATCTAGAAAAAACAACTAATCTTTTCATCGACTTTCCAGTTTATTGATTGTTTGTTCTTTCATATTTTGTCGCGTATTTTGCTTGAGTGAATGGATTGCATTAATTACAAGATGAATATTGACTCCAGTTTGATTTCTAGATGAATTTGCACACGACTCTGACTTTTCGCAGCTATGACGTCACTTCGCCATTAGTCGAAAGATTTGGAGAAAAACACCTCTTGAGTCCAATTTATCAAAACTAGCATTAACCGCCATTTTAACTTTATTGCCATCATCAACTTTTATTCATTATTTTGTTTGTTTACTTTAATTAGTTTTATTTGAATATAATTTGACATGGTAGACTTTTGACAGCTGACTCTTTTTTTTTGTTTAAACTCTGCTATCCATGCATTCTTCGTTTTCATTTGTTTACACTTACAAGTCAAAAATATCAAATTGAACCAAATTTACACAGATACATTAATTGGCACAAAAAGAAATTAATTACCTTGACAGATAAATGGCTTCGGAGATATAGTCAGACAAAAAACAGATGAAAATATATTGGTATATATATATATATATATATATTAATTAAAGAATATCAAACACTTAAAATCCCACCTATGGGTATGGATATTTTGCTCTGTCTTTTGACATAGAGCTCTCCCTGGATCCTATCGTCGTCGTCTTCGTCGGCATCCGTCCGTCTCGAGAAACGATGATGTAACGCGGTGAGTAAAGCGGGATATATCGAGAACTAGGGCTGCCCAGACGTCTAGTCCCCCCACTCGGCCTTGCTAGCAGAGTCCAAAGGAGAGGATAAGCCAATACAGTTTGGTACTAGCGCGGCTGCAGGAGTTGCCGGAAGGTAGCACAAAGTGCTGTCCATCCGCCTTAGGGGCTCCAATTCCGGGTTTGAATTCAGAGTTGTCCTTCTCCTAGACCAGTTGCCATCCAAGCCTATAGAACCCATTCTGTCCTGCTATTTACCCATAGCTGGAGGGAGAAGAAGATTCACACCTTTCCCAAGGATCTTAGCACGTAAGTGAATGTAATGGATTCAACTGGAATTCGAACTCGGCTCTCAATTCAACCTGCTATCCATTACTTCACCCTGGAAATTCCATACGGATTACCATATTGTATATATATATATATATATATATATATATATATATATATATATATATATATATATATATATATATTAAGACATATAGTCTTAAGATGTGCTATATTTATGGGATAAAGTGCTCTATATCAGAGATAGAGCGTGTATAATATAAACATTAACATAGAAGTCAACACTTAGAGGCGACACTCTGTTTCATGCAAGATGCAATCGCCAGACCACGAGTACTGTTATTTTTCTCTTTTTTTTCGGAGAAAAATAACAGCACTCGTGGCCTGATGATTGCATCTAGCATGAAATAGACTGTCGCCTTTAAGTGTTGACATCTGTGTTCACTTATATATATATATATATATATATATATATATATATATATATATATATATATATAAAAGTGAAATAGTCAACACTATATATATATATATATATATATATATATATATATATATATATATATATATATATATATAAACATGTCACCTGTAACAAACTCCAGTGCCTGGTCTGCAAACACATTATCACTCATAACATTTACACATAACCCCGGCATTTACGTTGTATTCAAACCGCCGGCTCTAAGCTGTGATAGTTCCAATCTCTTGGTTAGAGTTAGGTTTATTTACTTTTCTGTTACAAATGCCAGAAAGGGAGCACACTCACACACACACACACACACACACATAATACACAGGGTGTCCCAAAATAATGTATACACTCTTTGAATCGTTATAACTTATTCAATTTATGTATTTTGACTTGTAAATAAGATTAATAAGAGAGATAGAATACACATTTAAAGAATTTGAGAGTAAAATATACAAAACAAAACATAGAAAATTAACTTTAATAAGATAAAATCTACTTGGGAAAATGGCAGAATGTTCATATAATGATGAGTTCACATCAAGTGCTCAAACTGGTAGCCGTTCTGTTCAATACACTTTTCATATCTTGAAGAAATAGACCTAAAAATGTCCAGTATCATTTCCTCTGGTATTTGAATACATTCTTCTTCAGCTGCTACTCTCATTTCAGCAATTGTTTCAGGTTTCCTGCTGCAAACTTTGTCTTTTAGAAACCCCAACAAAAAGAAATCCAAGGCTGTCAAATCTGGTGATCTAGGTGGGTATTCAACTATCAGTCTTCTTCCAATCCATCCAAATTTTCAGCCATATCAAAAAAATGTATTATTAACGATTAATATTTAAAGAGTGCATACATTATTTTGGGACACCACATATATATATATATATATATATATATATATATATATATATATATATATATATATATATATGTATGTGTGTGTGTGTGTGCGTGCGTGTGTCTGTGTCTCTGTGTGTGTTTGTGCGTGTTGACTTCAATGCTCACTTTTATATTTACACATGCTCTATCGCTGATATTGACACTTTAACCCATAAGTACAGTATAACTCAAAGCTATATTTTATCATTCATATATATATATATATATATATATATATATATATATATATATATATATATATATACAAGTATATGATTGGTGTATATGGAATGAATTCCAATAACCAACAATTACTATTCTTAAAAGAGTGCTCAATACAAAGTAGAGCAGATATAATTATTTATTTTTAAAGAAAAAAAAAAAAAATTTATAACATAAATATGTTATCAAAGATGTTTTTAATAAAC